>CAEGAF010194021.1:0-38559 GCA_903067075.1 Micropoecilia bifurca | reverse complement strand
TGTCACTAATCAAGTTTCTATAACGCAAATTACCAGTGTTGCTTAGTAACTAAATTTAATTTATTTATTTTTTTAAATATTTTTAAAAAAAAAAAAAAAAAAAAAAAAAAAAAAAAAAAAAAAACATCTTGATGATCCCAATAAATTGTACTATGAACTAAAGATAGATCACTGAAACTTTTTAGCGGCTGAATTTCTATTAAAGCTTTTCAAAAAGGACATTATGCATACAGTCAGACAAGGTGGTGGGAGTGTGATGTCATGGGGTCACTTTAGCTCTCTAGGACTTGGTGAACTTGACATCATAAAATCTTGATGGCAGTGTTCGTGCCATAACTGGCATAACTTGTTAAAAAAGTTTGTAAATTATCTTTTGAAATTGGGCTGATCAGGAGAACTTTGTGTGCTAATGAATGAAATCGTCATTTGAAAACTTTTGTTTTTAAATTTGTTTATCTTGGATTTTTTTTGTTCGAGATAAAAACAAAAAGAAATGTGTAAAACTGCAAATAACTTTAAATGCCACTATGTCCATTTCCAATCTGGAGGAACCGTTTCATTGTTGTAGAACAACAAGTAATAGAAATGAAATAAGGAAACGATACATGACATTTGACATTCAAGAATATACAGAAATTATGTACATTTTAATAAGGTTTGTTCCAAAAATGTAAGGGATCAAATTATTGGTTTAGTCAAATTTCTTTATCCAACTGATTGAATAACCAAATGACTGATTCTGAGCTCCACTGAAGCTGATTTTAGTTCACTGTGGCACCATTAAAGTTTGTTATGGTGAGTGATCAGCTTCTGTTAAAGATCATTAGACCAACTTCGGCCTTTTATTGTAGAAGATAATGTTGGAAATGATTACATCTTGTGCCCAAGCTGTTGTTGCGCACGGCAACCTGAAATGCAAGTCTTTTTACTTTCATCTTCACTCCAAACCAGAAGTCTCCATCCTTAACCATGAAAAGTGAAAGTATAAGTTGACTTGTGACTGGACAGGTTCAACAAGCTTTGAGACATTGCACTGCTTCTGATTTTAGCCCGTAGACTATTGTTCATGCAGGCGTAGGAGATGTTTTTTTTATTCAGATTACATAAGGGAAGAATTTGTCAACTTGGCTTGTATGGCTTCAATATACTCAGAACGTTTTCGGTCAGTCTCTGGACAGTGGAATGTGATGTAGGTTCAACAGTGCATTCAGTGACCCCTCCTGCTGACATACCTGCTGCTTGTTCAGGTGTGGTAAGCATTTTTCTCAAGGCCATGGTTGGTTGTAACCCCTATTGAAAATTCTTTTTGCCCTCACAAATGCTGGTGGCTACTGGCAGCACTGGTTTTAGTGGAAACTGTGACGATAAACCTGTTACCTCAGAAATGAAGATGAAGGCAAAAGCATAGATCCAGTGTCTTGGTCTAAAGCGTTCAAACCCTTTCGGATCCTGACTGAGACTCTGACCTGTCCAGCATCAAGTCAGGCAGATAGATGCAGCTGGACAAGCTCAATTTATGAACAACTTGAAGCTTTTATCTAAGCAGTGTTGGAAAACGGCATCATAATTTTATCACTGGTCCTGACAAAACTTTGCCCAATGTGAAAAATCTGATTTCTTTTTCTCTATTTTTGTGTGTTTTCAGAAAACTATCATGTGAGCAGCTCTGACAGGAAGACCGAGTCTGTAGCGAACCTGCAGCCGCAGCCGTCCCTCAACTCCATTCAGTCCAGTTCTCCAAACGTTTCCAAACGTTCTGGAAACCAGAAGTGGAAGTGGCTCCCCACTTCAGGCCGCAAGATCAGCAAGAAACCACCCAGCACTAAGCAGAAGAAGCCAGGTGAGACTCTGCTCCTTCTGGCATCTGTATTCATTCAGACTGATGCACAAAACCTTAGTTGTCTACAGAAGGAAATGGGGTGAAGCTGAAGCATTTCCATTCTGATGCTACACATGGATTTTTCCAGACAAACGTTGACCTGTTGATACTTGATACAAGTATTAACTGCTTTAATCGCTGTAGAAAAACATGCCCTTCTATTTTTCCAGAGCTTGGTTCTGGAAGAGATGGCGGTGGAAAGGCTAATGAGTGCAGTCAGCCAGGAAAGGAGGACAGTGAAGAGGTAAGCAGAGAGACTTAAGGCTTGAGCCTGCTGTTAAAGAAAATATCAGATTTACAGTAAACATTTTAACTTTATGGAGAAACGAAGGTTAAAAACCAAAATGAACAAGTCTCTAAATGAAATAATAATCCCTGTTATCCTGCTTTTGTTCTTCAAAAGTTGTTTTTGTTTTGACTGACCCCAGAGTTTAAAGATAAATGCGTGTTTGTGTTGTAAAGCTATACAGTAACTCAATTTACATTTTACATCATGGAAAGTCAACGAAGAAAGTTCCTCTTTTTGCGAGGGAGAGATTATATTTGCTTGTCACATGCACACACACACCCACTTGCACACACAGTTACAGGCCTCCAGTACGTTTCCTTGATACTGATATATGGAGAGTCACGCTTCGAGTCGTTGCTGCTCATCAGCCTCTTTGTAGGTCAGCCCTAGAAAAGTTCGAAATAATATCAAAATCTGCTTTAAAACTGAAACGCCAAGAGAGGGAAAAAAAAAATAGCCCCGGACAAACTTTAAATAATTTCTGTCAGCTGTTCAGAGCCAGCTCCCCAAGTCGCACACAAGACGACTCGGCATCTTTTCCCAGTGTCCAGACCAAGTTGTAACTGGTACTTATTGTTAGTTCTTGCTGGTTCCAATGAAAGCCGACATCAGTAAACACAACCACTCGCCCCTGGCTTTAAAATCTGACCTGGGTCATCAGATCTCAACTTCCTGGTTTACATGCAAACAAAGATGTGGACACAGATTTCCCTACAAGCTGAGCGACAAACGGGACATCAGCAGATCTGTGTCTGCAGCACAGATCCATTCACTTACTGGAACTACTGCATGCTGATGAGGTTCACTTATTAAAGCATTAGTGCAACAATACCTGAGTTCAATAATTCAGAGTCATATGCATAGCTTTGCTTTGCTGGTGTGCATTAAAGAATATGTAAAAGTCAACATGCCACACTCTACTGTCCAGATGTCAGACATTTGTAGAGCTTTGGCAAATGAACACAAGCTGAAAAAAATAATTTTCTTCATTGCATTGTGATATTAGATTTTTTTTAAATTCTTGTGCATATAGTGTTGACAGCTCTTATTAAGTCTTAAATGTGTTATATTTGATCAAATTTCTGATGATCATCAGAGAGATTCCATTGAGTAGCAGCTTGTTTTACCAAAAGCAATTTTCCTAAAAGGAATAATACTTTCTGTCCTCCTTGTCAAGCAGCTGTCACTTAAACACCACTGGAGCCACCAAAAACTTAAATGTGTCAAATTGTTTTGAGATGCTTTCATGAGCAGCTGCTGCTGCTCTCTTCTGTTTTTTTTAAACCTACATAAAGGGGCAGCACTATGTACAATCAACTTTGCTGAGCTTTGCATCATGTTATAATCATCAAAACATACCTGGAGTGTTGCCATGGTTCTTTCATGCATATTTGAGAAATCCTTTAATCTCCCAGCTGTGCCAAACACCTGTGTGGACTTAGCTCTGCCTTCGAGATGAAGCTCCTCCTTGGAGCTGCAGTTTCCAAGTTTCCATCTAACAGAGAAGGCCTTCCCAAAAGTGACAGAGGCCCAATTTCAAGGCATAAAATTATAAAGTCATATTTATTTTTAGTTATATTTGATGTGTATATTTTTATAGCAACTAAGTTAACATAGTTATTGATTGTGCTATAAAATTGTACTATGTATCTGAACAATATACAATAATGCTCCTGTGATCCTGTGATTTTTATTTATTTTTTTAGGTTTCTAATTTTCTCACATGGTTTAATTGGCTACATGAGCTTCCACCATCGAGCCGTAATGATCTACTGCTGTTCACTAATCAATAAGATGGGATCCTTCATTAGCTGTTCCATGTCTCCTCTACCAGAGAGTAAGCATCAAGGATGGGAACCCTCCATCCAAGCAGTCTCCTGGGATACAGAGTGGTGGGGAGGAGGAGCCAGAGCCAGACGATGAGCCCCACCTTCCTCTTCCTCCACCCATGGAGATCATGAAGGACCCCTCAGCTTCAGAAGAAAAGGTACCAGAGGAGGTTTTGGCTTTTCTGAGTTTATTCACCTCAGCTTTGAATTAGCACTGACATTTTCTTCAGTAAAATCTTTAAACCTCAACTTATTTTTCAAATTTTACATTATTTAATTTCAATTATTTTTTTTCATCTTCATCTACACTCTTTATTACATTTCCATTGTTGACTTAAAAAGTGATCACATCTTTTGATGTTTCAAAAAAATATATATCTACATCTGAAGATTTTAAATGAGTTTTTACATGGATTTTCTTTTCAGCTTTGCTTTTCTTCTTCCTTGTTTTCAGTATTGTTGTGATGGAATATAAGTTTAACTGGGTTCTTATGGTTTTCCTCCTTTCTTTCCAATCTAACCTGCTGCTCCTTCTGTCTTCCTCAAAGTCTTCGTCCTTGCTAACATCTCTGCAGTCGTCCTCTGATGTCCCCAGCGCTGCAGAGCTGGTTAGCGCCATAGAGAAGTTGGTTAAAACCAAGATGGTGAGTCACCAGCTTGAGGACAGAACTATCTTCAATCAGAAGCAGGAGAACAAATGCCCACAAAATAACTTGCCATATTTAGTTTTAGAACAGGGAGCAATCTTGGACCCATAAGAACACAGAACAATCATTAGAAATCAAATGATGTATATTATAGACCCATTAAAGCCCAGATCAGTGTCCAAAGCCCCCCAAAAAAGTCTTGGTGGATTCCAGTCATCCTCTGCAGACTCACTTCAATCTTTTCCCTTCAGGAAGGAGATCAGGTCTACATGGCTGTAGAACCAACAGATTAAAACTTTAATGCCCACACTCATTGTTTTGTTTTGTCTTTTTAACTGTAGATTTAATGCCCTGACTTAAGGTCACTTTCGTATTACTGAAGTTCAAGTAATTTTTAGCCCAAGCTTTTCATTTTGTAGCATTTCTTAGCTCAGTCTTCTTGTCATGTAAAATCTTGTGTGATTGTTGACCGTCAAATTTTCCCTTGGAGTCCTAATGAAGTGAACTGATCTCACAACCAGCCAAAAAGCCACCAACCTTTCTTTACACAGCTTCTCTGTAGACATACGAAGGTGACAATAAATTCTAGTCACAAGTGTGATGATCACCATAGTTCCTTAACCTAAACGTAACTTAATACTATTGTATATTATGAAAACGTTGTACAACTCTTAAAAAAAAAATCTAAATAGGAAATGGTAAAAGAGCAAACTTATCATAATACGTTAAGAACATGCAGGCGTCCTGCTCTCTTATGCAGAGCAACACTGTCTGTTAGCTGGGTTTGAATCAGCCGCCGAATCCTCTACTTTTGTTTGTCAGTGATTCTCCTAGTCAGTGTATTTTCACTTCGGTCTTGTGGCAGATTAAAGTTCTACATTGAACCGTGATCCTTCTGCTATACATTACCATGAGCTCTGTCTGAACTTCAGGCATCCTCAGATAAAGAAAAAGGTTTTCAACCAAAGTAACTGTACGATTGTTACTGTGACTTTATTTTCTGTAGTTTGTTTGATGCTAGAAAAGTGTCATCTTTACATTTCACATGCAATATAATTCTGTGTCTGATAAGTAATACGTGGCTGCAGTAGATGCCGTGGGATGTTATGTTTGATTGAGACACAGTGAGTTGTTTTCCTGGAGGACATGTTTAAAGTTAGCTGCAAGACTGCTCTCTGTTCAGCAATCAGCTGACAGCGCTGACCTATCAGCTGATTGAAGAAGAGATCCCTTCACCACCGCTGCCCCCTGCTGTTCAGAAACGTCAGCCCCCTGACCACCCTGTCTGTATGCAGCAGCGTTCTGGACCAGTTGGAGATGACTGAATGATTTTTTTAAAATTATTATTTTTAGACAGACCTGTGAAAGACACTGTTGCTGTAATCAGTGCGACTAAATCTAAACATCTGGACGAGTTTCATCTAGATCTTGCTGGGACTTTACTCCTTTAAACCTAGAAATGTTCTTCAGGTTACAGAAGAGTAGCTTTGTAGCCCTGTGCATGAATAACGTTGCTCATTTTCTATTCAGACGGTGGAACCGTACCCAGGCTTCACCCCTCCATCTCCACCGGAACAACAAACACCGGTTCAGGCACGAAACTCCGAACAGGACCAGAAAGCCAAAGCTATGAGACACCGGACGTGAGTACTTGAAGGGCCGACTTTCTTCTGCGCTGCTGTGACCCATAGCATCACTGCAGATGATAATTATGTGGCTGACGTGTCCACGCTGTGGTTTGTGTGTTCAGGTTTGTCCTGAACGAGCTCATTCAGACAGAGAAGGACTACGTCAAAGACCTGGGAATCGTGGTGGAGGTAAGGATTCCAGACCAGGCTTCGGTCAGGCGAAGCAGAACACAGTGGCGTCACTGTCGTTTTCTGTCTCTGCAGGGATTCATGAAGCGGATAGAAGAGAAGGGCGTTCCAGAGGACATGAAGGGAAAAGAGAAAATAGTATTTGGGAACATCCACCGCATCTATGACTGGCACAGAGAGTAAGTCTCCCAGATGGGGCTGGAAGCGTTGAGGGGTCGTTTGTATCTGCTGCTGATGTTCCTCTGATGTGCCTCAGGTTCTTTGTCGGAGAGCTTGAGAAGTGTGTTGATGACAATGCGCTCCTCCCAGAACTTTTCATCAAGCACGTGAGTAAAAACAGAATAGAAGGATGTCTAACGTTCCTGTGTTGAACTGTGTGAAGACCTCGTGTTTGTGTTGCAGGAGAGAAGACTGCACATGTATGTGGTTTACTGTCAGAATAAACCCAAATCAGAGTACATCGTTGCAGAGTATGACAAATTCTTTGACGTAAGTATTTTTTTTTTATCTGTCTTAACATACATGATTCCCTCATGGGTTTTCAGTTTTTATTAGTAAGTCACATCAGTCCTTAACATTTTCATTTTTTAACTTGCTCTTGTCCCAGGATCATTGCTGTTACTAATATATTGTCAGAAGCATCTGACCAAACACCCGATCTCTGTGTTGGTGTCATTCTGCTTTTTAGGGGATCCAGCAGGACATTCAATCCAAACTATCCATCAGTGATTTCCTCATTAAACCCATCCAGAGAATTACCAAATACCAGCTGCTGCTGAAGGTACCAAACACTAAAACAGCACACTACATTTATTTTACACTGTGACCTGGCAAATGTTGCTTTCTCCATTTAATGGTCCGGAGCCTGCAGACACAGTGTGAAGAGCATGGAAATGCATTCATACCCTTTACAAACACAAACTGTCTGTACTTGCAACACACTCTGCAGTCATGCTTACATTTCTAAAATAAAACCCATTTTCTTCTTCTTCATTATCTGTCCTCTTTGTGTTGCCCTAAAATCAAAATACGTGGAAGTTGGTATGAACGCTTTTTCTAGGCACTGTAGCTTGATAAGTGACATGTTTGAATCACTGTTAACTGGGTGCTAATGTTTCTTCTTAGGACTACCTGAAATACAGCTCTAAGGCTGGCATGGACTGTAAGCAAATTGAGGTAATCCAAATCAATCATGCAGAGAGAGAAGACTTTGTGTGTATAATCCAGCCTGTATCTAGAATGTTTGGGTATTTTTTTCTGAGATCACTGGACTGTTTTGTCTCATGACAGAAAGCTGTGGAGTTGATGTCTGAGGTTCCTAAGCTCTGCAACGACATGATGAATCTAGGTCGGCTTCAGGGATATGAGGTGTGTTGTCATGCCAACATCCCACTGACTGGACTCCTTCTGAAACTTCAGCTCTTAAAGCCACCCTGGTTGTCTCTGCAGGGAAATCTGGCCAATCAGGGCAAACTGCTGCAGCAGGAAACCTTCTTTGTAACGGAGCAAGATGCTGGAGTCTTGTCGCGATCCAAAGAACGCAGAGTCTTCCTCTTTGAGCAAATCGTCATCTTCAGTGAACTGCTCAGGAAAGGCTCATCCACACCTGGCTACCAGTTCAAAAAGTCCATTAAGGTGGGTAGATGATGTCAGTGTGGCAGATGGTCCATTGATTGGAACATCTTCACTTCAAGATGACTGAACATGTGTGATAGATGAATGCATAGATATTCATTCGGTAACACTTTATTTGAAGGGGGGTGAATAAGACTGACATAAGACCTGTCATAAACGTGACATAACGCCCGTCATAGACGTGACATAACGCCCGTCATAGACGTGACATAACGCCCGTCATAGACGTGACTGAACGCCCGTCATAGACGTGACTGAACGCCCGTCATAGACGTGACTGAACGCCCGTCATAGACGTGACGGAACGCCCGTCATAGACGTGACGGAACGCCCGTCATAGACGTGACGGAACGCCCTTCATAACCGTGACGGAACACGTGACAGAACGCCCGTCGTAACCGTGACGCAACGCCCGTCGTAAACGTGACGCAACGCCCGTCGTAAACGTGACGCAACGCCCGTCGTAAACGTGACGCAACGCCCGTCGTAACACCCGTCATAACACGTGATGGAACACCCGTCATAACACGTGACGGAACACCCGTCATAACACGTGACGGAACACCCGTCATAACGCCTGTCATAACCGTGACGGAACGCCCGTCATAACACCTGTCATAAAGGTGACGGAACGCCCGTCGTAACCGTGACGGAACGCCCGTCGTAAACGTGACGGAACGCCCGACGGAACGCCCGTCGTAAACGTGACGGAACGCCCGACGGAACGCCCGTCGTAACCGTGACGGAACGCCCGACGGAACGCCCGTCGTAACCGTGACGGAACGCCCGACGGAACGCCCGTCGTAAACGTGACGGAACGCCCGGAACGCCCGTCGTAAACGTGACGGAACGCCCGTCGTAAACGTGACATAACATCATTACTGATATAAATTTGTTCTAAAAGTATTACTGATTGCACTTTAAAAATTAGGTAACGATGTTATTAAAGGTAAAGTTTAAATGGTAATGATTTCTTGGTTAATGTCAAGTTGTCATAACAGACATTTTGAATATTGTCAACTTTGTATTAAGTGTCATAATTTACCAAATGATGCTTCGGTAAATTATGACACTTAATACACTTCGGTTACAACATGACATGACGGGTGTTATGTCACCTTCAAATAAAGTGTTACCATTCATTCTTTTGTTTATTCATTCAAACACAAAAAGGCTGCTCAATGATCGGCATAACTGTTACTGGATCTCCTTACAGGTGACCAACCTGGGTCTGGAGGAAACTGTCGACAATGATGCCTGTAAATTCGTCATGTTCTCTCGCGGCTCATCGGAGCGCTTCACTCTGCAGGCCGCTAATGTCGACACCAAGCAGGTCTGGATCCAACACATCCAGAACATCCTGGATGCTCAGAATGACTTCCTGTCAGGTGCGGACCCACACACACCCCTATATGCCAAACATTAATCCTTTAACTAATCCTTAGCCAGAGATGTCATTGGTTCCCAGCTGTGTCACATGGATGATCAGGGCATATGACTCGACGTTAACATCTGTATTCATCACATCTGGTTTCAATTAGTTATCCTTATGCATTAGCTGCTACGCTAACAGAAACAGACATGTGATAGCAGGTTGGGTGGTCCACTGACTGCTCATTATAAATGTGACAAATGAAATGAACCTTCATTTTATCTGACACTCTATCCAGAGTGCCGAAGCCTCACACCCCAGAAAGTCTGGCTAAAAATAGAACCTACCACGTTGACGACGTGCTAAAAGAGCCAGCTGTCCTCATAAAGAGGACGGCAAAACAAAGAAGCCTGCTTTGTGTCCATTTGTCCCTTCAGAGATGAACTCATTGTGGAAAATGGCATCATAATGAATGGCCAGGTTGCCAAGGTGTTGAAGCAACGACACAATGTGGAGAAGGCGTTTTCCACTGTCTCACGTTATCCAGTGGCAGCTCAACAGAAACCATCAACTCTGACCTTTTGTGTGTGTTTGCAGCTCTGCAGTCTCCCATTGTGTACCAGCAGTGTCAAAGCAAAGACACTGGCTCCTCTCTGATCAGACGGCCCTCGTCGTCAGGAAACCGGCCATCATCATCCTCCCACAGCCGGCCGTCCTCAGCTGTGGACGGCCGGCTGGACTTTGGTGAGAAGAGCCCTTTAAAAGTGTCTACCTCCAATGGCAGCTCCGCTGGTTTTGAATCCAGTGTAAGTTCCCGCATTCTTGCAGCATGCTCTTTTATTCAGGTATTTTTGGTGCGCATTTCATTCTGAAACTTGAGTAAACACAACACACACTCTGTACGTCAGCTGACCTAAAAGCTCAGGTTAAAATCTAGGCTGCAGTCCAGTGGGTAGTGGGATATCTAGCACACTATGCTCTGACTTTATTAGCTGCTGTGACTCACTGGAGTCGGATGCAGAGCTGTCTCAGATAGAAGTACCTTTGAGAAAAACTTAAGTTGAACTAAGTAAAAAAAATATCCCCTTGTTGTTCTCAGTGAGGGAACAGTAGAAGTCACTAAAACACATCCAGTTCCTCTTGCGGTACATTCACACAGCAGGCAAATGCAACCCTAGTCCAAATTTTTAATTTATCTTTTTGTCCTTATGGAATCTTCATGAAAACATTTTCACGGCAGTCTGAATGGCCAATTCTGATTTTGTTTTTTTTTGTTTTTTTTTCTCCCTTGTGCCAGAGCGCTTAGGGGTCGTAAACGGTTCACGATTTCTATTAGTCTGTTATGAATTGGAATTGAGCATCTGGACCTGCTGTGTGAAAGTGGACCTAATGTATAACATACACAACACTTCCATGAATATCCGATCCTGCAGGTTGATTCCGCCTTTATCCGTTCCAAAAGATGCTTTTCCGTTTGAGACAGTTGTCAAGTTGCTGTCAATTTCAAGTGAAGTCGGGTAATATGGAGACGGTCCTCTATCTGCATTACTTTATCTACTTTGGGTATTTCACAGAACCACTAGCAGCACAACAATCACACAGCATGATGCTGTCACCACCATGCTTGACTGTTGGTACAGTTTGCTTATTGTTTACGTATTAGCAGCCCTATTAGTTTCCACTCAGGTTACTAGTATGAAAGCCTCACCTTGAGTCTGAATGGTATTATCCTCCAGTTGATATTGGGCTTGTTCATGTAGGTAGATGCACATTTTAGTTGAGGTTGAATGTGAGAAGACATGCTGACTCTGTGCCCTGCTGTAATAACCCCCACCTTCCCCTCCTCAGCATGATGACTGTAACGGCCTCTTCTCCACCATGCGGGTCACTCAGGACTACTCTGCACTCAAAGAGAACGAGATATGCGTCAGCAGAGGAGACGTGGTCCAAGTCCTGACCATCAATCAGCAGAACATGTACCTGGTTTTTCGGCCAGCCGACAGCCAGTCACCCGAGGCCGAGGGCTGGTTGCCGGGACACGTCCTGGGCCCGCCCACAAAGTCCATAAAAGACTCTTTCTCCACTTCCTCCTTCCCAGCTGCTGTGGCAGATGCCAACAACATCAAGTAAGTCCCCTCCAACCCCCCGACCTCCCCACCCCCCTGAACCCTCCAGCATCACTTGTTTGGCAGACAGACGACTGGACTGGATGAGCGGTGTGGAAGCTCCATCTGCCTGCTTGTGTTTGTGTTGCTTTCCCGGTTGGGCTCCTAACTCCTCACTGCCTGTGCCCTCATCTCCTAATCCCTCACCCCTCCTGCTGCTTCCTGCTCTGACAGGACACAGAAGGATTCCCACCGAGTCACTGCTCTACAGAGCACTAAGGTACCACCCCACCCCGCCCTCCTCCCACTCCACCCGACTCCCCTCCAATCTAACTGACTGCCAGTTTGCTGAAGGGAAAACCCACTTGTTGTGGCCTGAAAGCAACTAAAACACACACTGACCCCACAGGAGTAGACCGGGTAGAACATGTAGCCGACTCTGACCCGGGGGTCCATGTGGAGCTAAAACCGG
Source organism: Micropoecilia bifurca (assembly GCA_903067075.1). Taxonomy (NCBI): domain Eukaryota; kingdom Metazoa; phylum Chordata; class Actinopteri; order Cyprinodontiformes; family Poeciliidae; genus Micropoecilia; species Micropoecilia bifurca. Next base: position 26,514 of record CAEGAF010194021.1, on the reverse strand, counting down.
ATATTTGTTTTTTGTTTGTTTTTTTTTTCAGTTCTAACAACCTGCTTCTGTTTTTCTTTTGTACTTCTCGTGTTTACTGTTTCTTTGACAGAATAAAAGTCACCTGGTCATCTCCAGGTGGATTCTGTTCTCCGTAGAGGAGAATATTTATTTTGTTGTCTGTGGCAATCTGTATACATTTTGTGTTGATTCTTATTTTTTTCTTTCTTGTTAATTATTATTTTATTTCTTAGACAAAGTCGGATTTGTTTCCCGCTTTGTGTTGATTTTGTTCACTGTACAAAGTTCATACTGTTCTATCTGACTGAGACTCTAGAACATTCCTGTTAAAAAAAATGCCATTTGCACTATTTATGAAGATAAAAAAATATGAATGAAGTCAGGCTGTGCAATATGTTTGACTTAACGGCAGCACTCAGCTTTGTTCTGTCCGTAGTCTAAGGATTTTAGATGTTTTTTAAATATGTAAAATAAACCTTTTGGATATAAGCATGAGTTAGTGCAGAAGCGTGAAGGTGGACATGTTTTGTTCTGCTTTAGAATGAAGATGGTATGTAGTTTTTAATATTTGTAAATAAATTACAAGAGCAAACTGAATATCTGCCTGCATTTCTACACACACTAAGTACACCATTTAATATGATGGGCATTTTTTTGAGCAAAGCACCTGCAGTTCAGTAGACATTATGTAGGTGAAGCATGGTTTTACTGTGTATGAAGAACATAGATCCTGGTGGCTGCTGGTCATTTCATCTCTACGTCCTTTCATACGTCTTTATATTTAGGTAATTCTGCACCTGACTTTCTCAGATTCCGAATGGAGCCGCCTGCCCTATGGGATGTTTCAGGAATCGGTTCACTCCTGCCAGGGAAGCATTTGGTACAAACCAAGCCAAACGTTTCCAGTCATTTTCAATATTCTACCATTTCAGTAGTTTACTGCAGGGAAATATGGTTTCATAACTGTATTATCCACCTAGTTTGGTTAAATCAGAGGTTATAGTATTTAATGTGCACTAAAAGTAATCTGGGATAAATAAGAACCAGAGTAGAACAATAAGGGTTTGAGTCAAAGATTTCAATATCAATCGGTTGTTCTCATAATTTCTGTAAATACTTTGGCTAGACTGAACAATAAACTGAGATAAAGTGCATTTGAAAATTTTCACAGGTGTGAAATCCCTGGGGATGAATTGAGCTGCAGCCGTTTTTGCTTTATTTCCAAATAGAAGTGTGAAGTGTGATCGTCTGCACCGTTTACTCCTTTTTGTCGTAGCGTTCTTTTTGATTCAGTTTGTCTTTGAGTTGTTACTAACCTTCACGGTTTGACACTCCACATAAAAAGCAACCCTCAGGCTGAAGCATGAAAAAAAATCTGACAAAATCATGGATTGTATTTATTTCACCAAAAAGATTTGAATTCTTTGAGACCAAAAGAAACTGCAGTGCATCTTTAAACAAAAGTTTTTCCACCGTCTGCTTCATTTTACATTTTAAAATCTTGAGATTTAATTTAATTAAGTTTGAAACAGTTATTTCAAGCCACATTACAAATGGATCCAATTTATGACCAGTTGGTTATAAGGAATCCAGTTCCAGTATGAACAACGGTATGCCACTGAGAAGTCAAACACAGCTGCCTAAGTCTCCCCAACATCCTCAACATCTGCATCAGGTGTTTTATGACTGAAAGGTAACAAAGATGGCAGGTTTCCAAACAGGTGCAGCATCCTGGAGGCGTTTTGTGCATCTGTCCAAGTTTCTGATGGGGCAAAACTAAGGGCTTGTACAACCTTTGCTTGGGAAGGTGGTTTTAAAAATTTAAAGCATCCATATCAAGACCTATGAAGATTAAATTATTGTCAAACCTTAGAAATTCTGTTAAACTGTTGACTGACTTGCCTGACTGACTTTGCATTCCAGCTATTTCCAGATTGGCTTTTGCATCTATTTGAAACTTGACACCACATCTTTAATATTTTTTATTACCATATTGACATCTGGAGCAACACTCCCATTCCAGTGCCAATGGATTAGACAAGTTTTTTTTTTCCATTAAATTGTCGGTCATAGTTTTAAATTAGTTTTCCAATCAGAAGTTGAATTTTATATTGACTTTTACTCTATATCTGAGATGAAACAAATGCATGTTTGTATCCCCAGACTCCATTGCCATTTCAGTTAATGACACAAACTAATAAAGATGTTCACCATCCATCCTAATTGAGTTTGGACTAGTTTGCAAAAGAGTGTGGTCAGAAAACTCAATGTGCAAGACACAATATACCACAATTTTATTTATTTTTTAATAAAGTAGAGTAAAAGTAGCCAATGCAGTAACGTTTGGAAAAACAAGAGTTTTGGTCTGGAGCATGGAGGTAGGTTTGAGAAATTTGTTGCTCACTATCAGTTTTCCTTTGTCGTACATCTTAACATTACAGAGAGAATTTGAGCAAATGGAAAAGGAAATTTTGAATTTAACTTTGAGGAACTGTTTTCATGCTGAATGCAGGGGCTCCTCAAATTCAGGCCTCGAGTCCCAGTGTCCTACAACCTTTAGGTGTGTTTCTAGTCCAACATATCTGAGACAAATGGCTGATTGACCTGCTCACTATGCAGCCAAGTTCTCCAGAGTCCTGCTGATTGTTTGACTGGTGCTTTGACTCGGCTCCAACCCCATATGACTGGATTTGAGGACCCTGCTGTAAGGCCACAGTTTATTTCTAACATTAACTCGGACTGAACGTTTGCTGTTTAAGATCAGTCAGGATTACCAAAATATTTTTTACCTAATCTCAGAAGTTTTATTGATGTGGGAGAATCCAGATGACGGTCTATTTTCAACTTGGAAGTTAGATTTTATTTCATCTGTGGTTCATTTTAATTCAAAGCTTCAGATGTACATCTTGGGCTGAAAAGTCAGAGGAAGAATTTCCTCCAATAGCAACATATAAAGCCAGATTACAGTTTGCAACTGCATGTATGAACAGAGACAGTCTGGAGACATGCCATCATCTGATTTAATAAACATTAAAGTGTTTGACTATGATGGCCATTGTTACATCTAGAGGAAAAAAATGGAAGCTTGCAAGCCTGTTCTTGAAAACCCGGAGTGTCGGGATGCTGCCACAACGGTTGTCTCAAGACATCAGCCAGGACGTCAAAGATCTGGTCATCAAAAATTGAACATTGCACAATAACTTACCAGAAATGGATTGATCTGCAAAAGCAGATTGATGATTTTGACATTGGAGTGACATTAGGTCCAAGACACGGGTGCAAGGAGCTGGATGGCCACATTACAATGGTATGATAAACGATTACACTCGTGGTCAGAAGAAAATATCAGTTGATTGTTTTAATGTCCCCTAAATAAGTCCTTCTATGACAGGTCCTCTCTTTACAACGGCATGTTCATAGATTATTTTCTCACGAACCATATAATGGAAGCTGTTCACCTGAAACAGTCCCTCACTGGAACTGATTTCTCAGTTCCTAACGCAACCAGCTCACTTTATGTTCAAATATATGCTGAGCTCTGATTGGTGGATCCTTCAGCTGGGCGAACCTCTCATGAACTATAGTATCACAAAGCTCACCCACTGTGAAAAATGCTCTGATTGGCTGGTTTTACTGTCAAATCTGCTGAAGAATTTGCATTAAAAGGCTCACTATAAAATCCCAGAGGGTCTGCCTAGCAAACGCCCAGATGGAATTCTGATAGGATGAAAACTGGTTGTGTTCAAAGTAAAATGGATATTCCTGGATGTGCCAACATTAAACAAGAACTCGGTTAATTTATAAATAATGGAAATCAGATAAAAGAATTTCAATGGATGCTATAATAAAAATTGAATTCACCTTTCTTTTTTGTTGACAAACATGGATGGGCTTGAGGGTCTTGATGGTTTTCCATCGACAGAAGCTTAATTTGGTTTAAGTGAATATGAAACAACAAATGAATGATTTTTAAATGGTTGCTTAAAAACTGCAAGAGGTAAGTGATATGAAGATTCTTTTAATGGACAAAGACCCAGAGTTCTATCACATTTCTTTACATGACTGCTCTCACATGATTTCATAAATATTGATTGAAACTTGGAAGCAAAACCAACCATGTCCTCATGTCTAGTTAACATGGCAGACTTCCCACAGGGCACTGAAGCTGTTTATTGAAGGAAAGTGGTGTTGCTCTAATAACTCCCTCAGTTTCCAGTGGCAGCTCTGTGGACACATGGCTACAGCTTCACATAGAGAATAATATTGACCGGACCGTCATACAAATGAAGAACACACTAAATTCCCCTTCTGTCTCTTAGGTGGAACAGAGCAGATTTTTGGGGGGGGGAAAAAAATCTGGAAAAAATATACAAAAAATGATTTTGATGAATTTCATTGAAATGTTTTTGACCATTTTTTTCCCCTTTCTTTTGTCGTGGAATCCTCTTCTGTAAATTTAGGAAACCCTGAAACAACTAACTCTAGAGACAGTTATTCATCTCCACACAGGGAAATGAACCCAGAGCGCCAGATAGCTTTCTATGCCTCTGGATTTATCCTGTTCGGCTCCATTATTCTGACCCGACAGCTGCTGTTGCACCCACAGAATGGCTGAGCTGGACACTGCTAAGTTATTGTGTGATCGGCTGCTTGATGTTTGTCCTTCATGCACTGCACAGGAAGTCTTTGTCATGGAACACGCTACGCGCTAGGAAACGTGCTGAATCCAGGGACAGCTCCTTTCTGGGGTTCAGGAGTCAGGAGAACAGCCTCCTCCGCAAACCCAAAGATGGCGCAGTCTCCCCCGTCCCGCTAGCCCTGCCAAGCCCCAGCCACAAGGCTAAAGTGAGTACAGCTGTTTGGTGGTTCCAGTGGCTGATGTGGTGTGTATGTGCTATTAACTCCTTCAGTCCCTCCGTACATCCAGACGTTTTATGAAGCTGATCTTAACCCTGATAACAGCAGGAGCCAGTAGGCCTGTGCTGCCTGATACAAAGCGGCACATCACCTTTATTGAGCATTCAGGTGCATTCCTAAGCTGTGTTCCCATTAGCCATAACATTGCACAAATTGAAATTACGAAAATAAATTTGCTTAATGGAAACACGGCAATAAATAAAACAAAAACAGCACTAGGATGTGTTTTCTGCTGTAAAGCAATAAAGAAGATGACAGGAAGCATTAGGAGGATGATGGGATCTGGACAATATGCAGCTGATTGCATCAGAGCTCATACAGCCTGGATGCTCAAGTCCAGGCCTCAAGACAAGAGCTCCAGTCCTGCAACTTTTAGATGGATCCTTACTCCAACAGACCGGGATCAGCTCTGAACTGTCTTGATAACGAGCCATGTTATCATATGTGTTGGAGCAGGTAAGTATCTGAAAGTTGCAGGATGGTGGCTCTTTAAATTCATTTCTTGTTTAATAGAAACACCACAATTGCAAATTTGTGCTTTTTTCAACATTAGCAAAAATATCAACAAAGATTTGTGCACATTTATAATGGAGATTCAGCAAATGTTACAACTAAATGAAACAACTACTGCAGTAGAAATTTCAGTTCAGGAGATTGGACCATCCTATGCAAATTGTAGATGACTGTATTTTGTTTTAAAAGTGTCTTCAAAAGCTGCAATACAAACCCGTTTAGTTTGGGCTTCTCATGATTTGTATTTTGTTAAATTTCTGACACAGATTTAGTGTTCAGGAGATGAAGAGACATATTTATACTGAACAATCTTCCAAATCTTTACAGATGAGCTTTAAATTTAATAGTTAATTTTTAAAAAATCCACATTAGTGGAGTTAAAAACTATCTCAGAAGATCATGGTTATGAAGAGGGTTGAACACATTTATAAAGTCTAAGCCCACTTACACAGTAGAGAATCAGCTGAAATGATCACATTGTTGGATAATTATTGTTAATATTTTTGGATCAATAATTGGTGGTCACATTTGAAAATGCCCACCAAAGGTCAGAATTAGAATCCACAGTTAACCTCTTTTTGTTTCTGGACTGTGCGATTAAACCTAAGTTCCTGCTTCACCTGCCTCTGCCGCTGTGTCCTTGAGCAGGACACGTCACCTGTTGTTGCCTGCTGGTGTTGGTCAGAAGAGGTGATGGTGCAAAATGGCAGCCATGCTTCTGTCAAAAATAAAGTATATCTTAGATGTAAGAATAGCCGACAGCATAATCAGAAATGATTTGAAATCCATAAAGAAACATTACAAGTGAGTACCCTTCATATATATAAAGGTTTTTAAATGTAATCATTTTTTGCATCTTAATATTTGTTGATTCTTTTGTAAATCTTCTGCATATTTTTGTTTCAGCCCAACGAGCCAAATGACATTTTATCAGCCTCTTTGTCTTCTCCAGTGCTAGCCTTAATTTCCTCGGCCTTTTCTCTTCTACTCACACAAACCTCTGACTCCTTTCTCCCCTGTTGTTCTTGTCCTGTTTCTCTGCTGTCCACCAGGATCTGCACACGTCTGACGAGTCAGAAAGTGAGGAAGACCTTGACCCAAAGACGGGCATGGAGGTATTCGCTGCCTAACTAGCATAAAATTAGATGCGGTGTTGTTAAAATCCCTTCTCCCAACCTTGGAGATTTCTTCTGTTTCTGTCATGTTTAAATGTTTCAGAGCATCTAACTTATGATCCTCAGGTTATTTTCAGATAAAAACAACCCGAGGAAATGTAAAAGAAATGTTCCAATTTTGATTTTATCTATTAAGAGCAAAAAAGTTATCTAAGCCAGTCTGATCCTAGGAAAAAAATCTGCTTATCCTTCTGTTCCTTGTTAAATCATGAATTAGTTGTGATCAGCCACATTGTTTGGGAAGAATGTCATTAGCCACACCTAGGGCTGATCACTGCCAGACCTGTAGAATCAACACACAGGTTACATTGGTCATTAACATCCATCAGTCTGTAATGGGTTAACAAATCATTTGTAAGGCTAACTGGAATCACAGCACAAACTGTGGCGAAACCTCCTAAGAATGGCCAGACTTCCAAAATTACTACAAGAACTAATCGACAACCCAACTCATCCATTAACTGTAACCTGGATTCCAACTTTTCATCACTTTCCTTTAGTCTTTGTCCCTTACAGTTTGTGTGTTTGTTGTTTTATGTTTCCATTGTGTGAAATACTTTTGAGTTGCCTTGTTGCTGAGATGGGCTACATAAATAAACTTGCTTAATGTTTGCAACCTAACGGGAATCTTTTTTGTTGTTGTTGCTTTCCAGCTTCTTAACCCAAACTTCATCCAGGAAGGTGAGACACGAATGAATTCACACGATCCAGGCGTGTTAATCTGACAGCTGTAAGACGTGTCTTAAGGGAAGGTGTCATCTTTACCTTCTATTGTCACACCATAAGCCATACACTCAACCCTTACACACTTTATTTCTTTTTATAACTCCAATTTTAATGGAATAAAAAAAATACCTAGAGCAAAATTGAAAATGTTAAAGAAAACCTCCAATTGGATTCATATGAACACCACCCATGGCTTAAAAGTTGAATTTAGTAGGTCAGTAATAGTCAAAGTCTGAACAGCTGTTATTAATTATCACATATAACATGAACAGCCCCAACTGATACAGTGGCTTAAAACGTATTCACCTGATTGGATGTTTTAACCCTTTATTGCTTTCACAAAGCAATTATGATATAAAAAAAGTGTTTTTTGCAAAACAATTTACAAAAAGTACTTCAAAAATAGTAAAGAAAAAAAAAGTAAAAATATTTCACTTGAAATAAGTAATTGGATAAATATTTACCCCTTTAAAGAGGCTGACCTAATTCAATAGAGGTCCAGCTGCTTGGTGCTAGTCTCAGCAGACTACCAGCTTCACCCCTGTGAAGCCTGGTGGAGGCCGAATCATGCTGTGGGGATGTTTCTCAGCAGAATGCTGGAAGGTTTGTAAAGGTAGAAGGTAAACAAAAAAATAAATGAACTAGTAAAGCAGACCTGGGTAAAAATGATTGTACCTGTAACTTAATTTTTTGTGCAATTACAATCAAACAGTTTCTGTAAATATCACACATTCAAGAGAAACAAACCAAATACAGCACAAGGTTACAATAAAAAAAAAAGAATGAACACAAAATAGCACCACTGGTGTAGATGCAAACAGACTCAGGATCTAAAAGACTTGAAGCTCAGGAACATGAACACAATCATTAATTATGCATTTATAAACAAGCTACTGTGAATAGTTGACAACAGTTCTGATTCAGAAGAAGCTAAATCTGGGATCTATGTCTCAGAGGGGCTTTTTGGTGCTTTGAGGAGGAAACGGCTGTGATGTGTTTGCTGTCTGCAGTGGCCCCAGAGTTCCTTGTACCGCTGTCAGATGTGGTCTGTGCGTTTGGAGAGACGGTCGTCCTCTGCTGTAAAGTCTGTGGACGACCCAAACCCACGGTGACCGTGAAGGGCCCCGACCAGAACCCCGTCACCAGTAACAACCGCTTCACCATTGATATCAGGTAAAACAGACCACAGGTGAAAACAAAAAACCTTTCTTTTTCAGCTTCATTCCTCAGTGTTTTTTGTTGGGGTTTTTTTGCTACCTCTTCAGTCATTTTTTGTTTCTCTCCTTTCAAGGGACACTGGTGACATCCTGATGAAGATCTGCAACTTAATGCCTCAGGATACGGGAATCTACACCTGTGTTGCTGTTAATGATCATGGCTCTGCTTCTTCCTCTGCGTCTATTAAAGTTCAAGGTGCCTCTCTTGTTTTTCACCACTGGATGCCCCCCCTCCTATGCTTCTGCTGCAGCTCCAATATTTTTCTGTTTCATCGTTTTAAACTGAAGGTATCCCAGCAGCCCCAGGGAGGCCACTGGCTCAGGAGGCAAGCAGCACCACGGTGCTGGTCCACTGGCCTCCTCCAGCTTCATCTGCTCACTGCGCCATCACCAGTTACGCTGTGGAGTACAGACAGGAAGGTCTGTGGAAAGTGTTGAATCAAAAGATGCTCTTTGATGTTCTAAGTATGTACTTCTTCCTTTTCATTCCCCTTCCTCCCACCCACAGACTCGTTCCTGTGGCAGCAGGCGGCCAGCTGCAGGGAGGAGTGTGTTCAGATTGATAATCTTATTCCTGGAGGTCACTATCAATTCAGAGTTCGAGCCTCCAACCGCTGGGGGGTTGGTCCTCCATCACAACCCTCAAATATGGTCACACTGGGCAGCTGCAGTAAGGACCACACACTCATACACTCCATGTTTTTTGTTTTTTTTTGCACTGATTTTGAATTGTTGCTGAACTGTGCTTGATTGATTGATTGACTGACTTATTCATTCATTCATTGGAATGCACCATAGATTCATTCAAAATAAAGTGATGTGAAAGTTCTCAATGAACTTTAATCATGTTAAGTCCTAGAAAGTGTTAAAATCTGCAGTTTAACAACTGTGCAGACTCTAACTTGATCTAGCAGTAGCTGTTTCCATTCACCATATATTTGCACAAATTGGAGTTATGAAAACAAATTTGCTTAATAGAGGCACGACAATTAAAAAACATAAACTTTTTTGTAATGTTTTTGTCCTCGGAGGTGGATTTTCAGCCATATTCATCACTACTTTACTTTTTTTGCATCACTCTACTCATGTGATCAGCAACCAGATGTTACCACAGGCAAAACCACAAAGAAAACAACAGGAAGTGGTAGGAGGATAGTGTTTCTTAGTTACTAATTGCGTGAACAACTTTATTTACATGTGGCTTTCATTGCCTTTCTTATTTCATGAAAGTTTTTTTTCTATATTAACAGAATACCAAGAAACTTTTGCACATTTGGAATGGAAACACAACTAGAAAAGCAGCCCCAAATATGAGGAACATAATAGACCCCTTAGGATTTTTTGTTAGGTTTCAGACAACCTGCTGACAAAATACTGAGTAAAAACAAACAAATTTATTTATTTATTTATTTATTTATTTATTTATTTATTTATTTATTTATTTAATTAATTAATTTTGCAATAAAATCTCAAAACAAAAAGGCAATCTTCTAACCAGTCCACCCAGATGGGTTCAAAGGGATTTCCAAGTTTTCCACACATGCCATGAAAATGTCTGGAATCAAATGTGTTTCTGTTCAGACCCTCTTGTGTGTTTCCCTCTCTCCTGCTCAGCCTCTGGGTGTGATGGAACAGGGATTCGTTGGAAAGAAAGTTTTGAGTCAGTCTTCACTGAGATCAGCGAGATCGGACGGTAAAGCATCGTGTCTCTCGCCGAATCGCCAGATAACATTCAGTGGGTACCATTCTGAGTTTTAATGGCAGATCTCTACTTTTTCCACAAGGGGGCGCTTTTCAGTCGTGAGAAAATGTTTGAACAAATCAACAAAGAAAGAGGTAAGACGCGACATGTGAGGATTTCTGTTGTATTGATTTCTATATATTTTTGTTTCCTCTCATTGTCTCCATCATCTAAAATTTGCTGCAAGGTGCTGTAAGATAAGGTTGAAAAAAAAATGACATGAGTATGTAATAGTTGGATATTTAACAAATGACTTGTGTGAGAAACTTTATTTTTTTCTGTCCAGGTTGCTGTTAAGTTTGTGAATAAGAAGATGCAGAAGAAAGAGCAGGTAGCTCATGAAGCAGACATCCTCCGACATGTCCAGAATCACCAGCTGGTGGCGCTGCTGGACACGTATGAGTCTCCTACCTCTCTGATGCTCATCCTGGAGCTGTGAGTTTTGCGGCACTGTCCAGACAATACTAAAGTTGTCACAGCTTTAGTATTCTGCTAAACACTCATTGTTTAGCAGAAATATTTTGTGATTTTATGTTCATGTTTGGGCATCTTAGCTAAAATTACATGTTTTTTGTCTGATATTGTATGTCTAAGGCTAGAAGATGGACGTTTGCTTGAGTATCTCGTTGGCCACAATGAGCTGATGGAAGAGAAAGTAGCATTTTTTATCAGAGAAACTTTGGAGGCTCTCCAGCACCTTCACACCTGCAGAGTGGCACATCTGGATCTCAAGGTGATAACTTATAGTCTAGGGTAAACAAAACAAACAAAAAAAGCTTTAATGTCATTTTGGCCTGATTGTTATCTCACCCCGTTGCAGCCTGAGAACATCATGGTGGATCTTAGAGCTCCGGCTCCATCTGTCAAGCTGATCGACCTTGGTGACGCTGTCCAGCTCTCTGCTAGCCGCCGATATGTCCACCTCTTGCTTGGAAACCCAGAGTTTGCAGCCCCCGAGCTGATCAGAGGGACGCCGGTCTCGGTTTCGACAGACGTGTGGAGCATGGGTGTGCTGGCCTACGTGATGCTCAGTGGCGTATCCCCATTTCTGGATGAGTCACCAGAGGAAACGTGTGTAAACATTTGCCGCCTGGACTTCTGCTTCCCGGATGAATACTTCCGTCATGTAAGTCAGGCGGCCAGGGATTTTGTGTCTTCGGTGCTGCAGCAGGATCCCAGGAAGAGGCCTAGTGCCACTTCATGTTTACAACATCCGTGGGTGGGCCGGGGGGGCGCTCAAGGAGGTCAGTACTCCAAGACGCCCCTGGACAGGTCGAGGTTGGCCACATTCATCGATCGGAGGAGACAGTTACACGATGTCCGTCCCATCACCAACATCAAAGGTTTGGTGAGCAGCACTATGGGCAACACACTGTGACGGAGAGAACCATGAACACTTAGTCCATCTGTGAACACCAACACTGCAATGTCTTCACTTAACCCTAACCCTTTACTGTCTTACGGACTTATGAGTAAGAAAACGTTCCCATTTGGTCCAACTTACAACAATCTTCTTGAATCTGGGCGAGTCACTGTTTGTAAAACTATTTGTGGCTCAGAACAGTTATTTATTCCACAATTTGTTTATTTATTTTCTTGTTTGTTTGCTTTAAAATACATCCACTATAACCCAAAGAAATCATCTCAGCCATGTAGAAAGAGATGAAAACACTCTGGAATCACTGAACAGGAGCCATTGCTTCTTAGCCACAATGTTCTTATGTTCACAAAGTTATTTTTATTTTTCATGTTATTTTTCATGTAAATTGTTCACATCTTACAGAAAACTTTCACAAAGCCAACAAGCATCCTGCACTTTCATCTGTTTCTCTGGTAAAGACGTGAATAAAAACTACTGAAAAATGTAGTGGCATAATCTCACAATGAACAATTATTATATATCATTATATTAATTCAATTGGGTGAAATTTAGCAATAATAAATATATGTTTTTTGGGGGGTTTCTTTGCATTATCTTGTTGAAAGATTGGTGACCCTTTTATATTTCCGTACTTTGCAGGCACTGGCAAATCATTACTACATTTCAAAGAGGTAATGTCACCATGCACTTGAACAAGGATTCAAGGGCCTTTGGAGGTTAACAGACCCACAGCATCCCAGATCCTCCACTATGCTTGATGGGCATGATGTGTTTCTACATAGTCATTCTTTGCTTTATTGCAAACCTTTTTCTAGTGGCTTTGTTAAAAAGCTCCATCTTAGAGTCCTCGAACTAAAAGACAGGATTTTATTTAAAGTCCATATAGAGTTTCAACATGATTACAATAGACAAATGTCTTTCTGGCATAACTTCCAAATAGCGGCTGTTAAAAGAGTCCACAAGATCCATACTAACGATACATTTTATATCCAGATTTAATATGGCAGTCAAAAGGAGAGGTCTTATGGAGTCTGTGGTTTTCCTAAATGTTTCATCACAGTTTATCTAAGATAAAGTTGAACAGCCAGCGCTGAGCCTTAGTAGCTCTGTTGTTGGTGTTTAGTACGTGTTCATCAGAACACACTGTTGACCGAGAACACGCAGGAGGCAGAGCTCTTCATCCACCCTGCTGGGATGGAAAGCAGAGCTCATTGTCAAACATTACTTGTTGAAATGTTTTTGAATTCTTTAGATGTGCTTGTGTTGAGTTTGCTTAAACTTGCTGTTTTTTATTATTATTATTTTTAAATTTTTTTGACAGAATGGATGTAAATGTTAACTGAGATCCAACCTCCAAACTTACTACACCCCAGATTTCTTTGGGCCTTCATACAAGCTCTATAATTCTTTGTGTTTAAATGATTAGAAGACAACTGAACTAGTGTTGTTTTTCTGTGGGATGGAACATAATCCTCACCTGGACTCTTTGTAAATGTCCCTTTTCTGTATTAAAGACTTATGAATTGATTTGAACAGACCGACCAATGTAACGCACACGTTTATTTTGTAATAATTATTTACGTAACTTGAATGAGAGCAGGTCCAGCAGAAACGCCGGATCTGTGTTAATAGAACCTGCTGTGATTCCCAATATAGTGAAAACCACACAACTACTACAGTTAGAGTCACAGTTGATCCTTTTGTACCAGTGAAACTGTACCTTCAAGTGTAGTTTTGAATGTTCTTGTTTGACACTGTGTACAGATAACAGAGACCGCTTGTTCTCCCAAACCACCGATGCTCAGCTGCAGACGTCGGGCCCTGAACTGTTGGAAATCACACTGATGATCAACAAAAATAATGCAGCAAAAGGAAACATGGCACCTCTGTCCGTATTACTGACATTTGTGTAGTTTACAGAACAGCAGAACTATCAGGGATCATCTGCATATAAACCCACCAGGGATATCTTTAAAATAAGATTGTAACCGTGTCTGTTTCAGGAAGTTAGTGTCTCGGTAATCCAGTAAACATGTAGAGAAGTGAGCTCCATTGTACATTTTCAGCCTGACCCAGCCACTGTGGCAAACATCCTGCCTGGACTTGTGATGATGTCACTGCTTGGCCGATCTTCAAGACAGATGTTTACTTTTCTGCTCCAATTTAATAATGAATGTATAAATTAGAGAATGTGTTCTGTAAGTATTGTGCCGTTATAGACCACTGTCCCTACATCAGCAGCCTTAGTAAGTATTCAATGTGCTGCAGCTAAAGGCCAGGCTTATGAAGCAGCTGTAAGATAGCGACCATCAGAAGGTTTTGTTGGTAACCGTCTGTTTATTAGTGCAGCTGTAATAAAACCTGCTCAGGTTTTTGAAAAAACTTCTGTTTAGCACCATTACTCACTTAGTAGAGCATCTATGGCTGATATAATATAATCTTCGTTTTTTTAGTCACTGCCCAAAACAATCCAATGTTGTTGAAAGCTGCAACAAAGGAAGCTCACGCCTATTGGTGATTTTAACCAGTGGCTGGCCTGCGTGTCTAAGATGTTTCTCCACTCCAGCACAGCTGATTTAAATAATTTCATTAGCTCTTCAGCATGCCGGCAGCTGCTGCTGAAGCTTGTTAATCAGCCACTTCTTTTGAGCCAGGTGTGCAGCAGCAGGGAAACAGCTAAACCCGAGGACCAGGGTTGGGATTTAAAGAGCGCCGTAGTCCAGGGACCCAGTCAGCAAGAAAAGTCTTAGCTAAAAGAGAAGACACCTTTTGTCAAGCCCTGCATAAAGTGTGTGGGCCTCACCAGAGTAGTGTTGATATAATACCGCCAACTATTAATTTTAATAAATAAATCAACATCATAACATGTCAAATATCCATAAGAAGGATGAGTTCTGTTTTTCCAACTAAACAAATTCTAACACACTAAAAGCAAGGAGATTCTGCTGTACTCAGATTAAAATTGATCGAAAATGTTGACAGTCAAACATAAAACAAAGATGCAGCGTTAGTTATACTCTAGAAATAGCAAATAAAGATGAAAAATAAAGTTTTATGAAATTGACCATTCAAAATATTATGTGACCCGTCTTGACTTTGCTGGTCAGAGGGAGAAACCAGGAGAGAGGTTTAATCTGTCTGGAGGTAAAAGCTGTCTGGACACAATCTGGCTTTTCTGCCCCAGCAGCAGGTCTACCTCTGTCTGAAAAAAAAGTCAGGAAATTGTGGTTTCTGGCACAGAACCTTTGGACATGTTTATGGTTTTGTATTGTGGATTCGAAACCAAGTGAAGTCTAAGGCATAGAAGGAAATTAAAAACATTTTCTGCAGATGTCTCAGACTAAATATAAACAAATTTAGAGAAGCAAGCAAATTTGGAGAACACAGTCTGACAAGGTGGTCCATTTTCTTGTTGAGCTGGAAAAAACAGAACTTTCTGCCTATTTGGTTTCTTTTGTGTCAGATGTCAACTGACAGTTTCTGGGGAAGGAGCCAACATGAGGTGCAGATTAACCGATCAGAAGCAGCGATGGGAAACAGCAATGGGCACCTCACATTAGACAGACAATACATCTTGTTTTATTTTTTCTATCATTATATAAAACAAAGGGACACACTGACCAATTTTTAAATTAACTGTTCATAGAGTATTTGTGATTAGTTATTACGGCTATTGGTTGGTAGCGCAAAGTAATGCAGGTTATAGCTATTACCTTAATATAGGTATAAGGCATCTGTATTATCTTATAACTATGTTAAGGTAATGAGAATATTCTAGGCGTAAAAAGAAAAAAGAACAAAAGAAAAAAATCATGTATTTAACTCACAATTGAATGACTGCCAAGCACTTTGCTGCAATCCATTAGTACCATTTTTTTAATTCTGAAATCCAACAAACTACAATGAACCACATGCAGTAAAAGCATAAAATGTCATATTCATCTTCTAAATAGTACCAAAAAGACATAACAAAGGAACAAAACAAAAATAACTGTAATAGAAACTTCAGGCAGAGCCAAGAAGCCAAAGTATCTGCTCTTAGCAATGCTTTTACTCTACCGCATCAAAGTGCATTTACTAATTGGAGAATGTTGTCTTATCAGCATGTATCTTTGATCACTTGAGGATCACTATGATAGGACCAGAAGGAGAAATAGGAAGAAAGAAATGAGGTCTGTTTTGCCTGAAATGACTGAAAGAGTTGGAGCTCTGTTTCTGGTAAAGTCCTGCAACACACGACACACTCGCCTGCTCTAGGAGGGCCTGGGCCATTCCTCTGTCCTTTGCATATTGGCACTTGGTGACTTGATGAGACAAATGGTTAAACCCAGCCAAGAGTATTTTAGACATTTTCAATAATCAACGTTCGATAGTTTCCATGTTTCTGACAACTGAATCCCTGCTCCGGACTTTTACTTTCAGTCATTTCTTAATTGGACCTGTTGACTAAACCTCAACTGAACTTCTTTAGAAAACCGAACTATGTGACGACTCCACAATCACACAATGCATCTTTCATGACTTGTTAACACCATGCGGGACCGTTCTGGCTGAGATCTGTTAAATGCTGTGTTCATACTGAGCTTCGTGGAGAACCATGGAGATGCTTTATGCGGCTGTGTGATGCAGCATATTCTGTACAGGCTTCCTGCTGCAAACAACCTGCTGGTTTGTTACTCTTTATGAATAAACAACCTGCCTGTTTGTATGTATTTATACATGTCTGCTATATTTCATTGTCTAAATGGTGCTTTAAATCTGCTTGAATGGTTTTCCACCAGGTGGCACTATAACTCTACATCTTTGAGTTTTAAGTCATCAACATAAAAAAAAAAAGTTTTTTAACATCTTGGAAACACTTACAGCTAAATTAATTGTGTCTCCATTTTAAGTCCAGACTTAAAATATTACAGAGAAGCAAAGCACAATTCAAAGGAGCTTTCTGTTGTCCTTATAGTACCTAGTGGGGATTATGATTATTAGTAGCAACAATATTACTTTTGTATAACTTATCTGAAAGTACAGTGTGCTGTCCAGTCTAATAAATAGTACATACACCATATTAAAATGGCAAGAATTCTGCTAAAATATGATGAAAACCTGTTTCCACGTTCAGCCTTACATCTCCCCTGAAGTATACAAGCTTCACCAATTCAAATGATACATCTACCTTTTTTTTGAGCAAGCTCATCTTAGGTTAGGTCAGTTAGATCTTCCATTTCTTTCCGATTTACTAAATGCCACAATAATGAGAGAAAGAATGTCAGAGATGTATCTATCAATATCTTCAGAATCGAAAGGTTGCATACAAAAAGTTTACCAGGGGAAAGTCCAGATGATGATCTTGTGGCTTTGGAAACCTCTACATATGAATATATTTTAATCTGAAATGTGCAGACTGACTCCAGAACAAAAACCAAAGTCTTTTTTTTTCTGGTGAAGACTTTGTTAAGACAATGCCATTGAACGGTCACTCAGAGATGAAGAGGTTATTTCTCCTAAAGAAACGTAAAAAAAAAAATAAATCTGACTGCAGTTTAAAAATACAAACAAGGACAAAGATCTTGAACTCTGGATTCATGTCCTTTTTCCATCTCCTGTTTTTTGGTAGGAAAAAGGAGGTACTTGGAATGGACTGGTTATATCGTGTTGTTGGGTTGTTTTGCTGCAGGAGGAACCATAAAACACATGACATCATGAGGAAAGAACGTAATGAATAAATACTGAAGCAACACCTAAAGACATAAGCCAGGAAGATGAAGCTTGGGCACAGATTGCTCTGCCAAACAGACTGTAACTGTAAGCTTACAGCCAAAGTGGTTACAAAGCGATTTAAGAACAACAAATGTTTTGGGATCTGACCTGAGGGATCTCACATTTACCAAGATGAGAGAAGTAAAAGGAATCAGATCAAAGCGTTGTCTCATCAGCCAAAGTCTTAGTCCTACATATCTTCCCCTCTGTCTTTTACTTGCACCTTTATTATTCATTGCACTGTTAAAGTGATCTGGCAATATTTGTGTTCCTTTTAATCCCAAGTATTAAACAGCATTTTAATCTAAGTTAATTACTTAAAGTAATTTAAAAAGTTTGTATGTAAGAAAACCCAGCAGTTTGCATCTTACATACAGACAAGTATAAACAAAGAAGCAGATGAACTGATGTAGGATAATTTTTGATGTTCATGAAAACAAAAATTATAATAGTTGGAGAGGGAGAACAATTAGCTTAGTCAAACAAAATGCCGTGTGTAATGGAAAATGTTCTAATGCGTTCCTCATTCTTCTTTTGTTTCAGATGATCTGAATGGTCTTATAACATTGGTCAGTTGCTTTGACATTATTAAAATTATTCTCTATCGGTGACAGAGGATAATTTTTCACTGATAGAGCAGTAAAGCAGCTAGGCAGCTGCTTTACTGCTCATCTATCTCTGATCCAACCTCTATTGGCTTCATGTCATCGCAGCATCTTGTCTGTGTTTCAAATTTCATTTGAAACTCTTCTGCAGTGCTTCTGGCCTAAACTCTGGTGTATGGGCATGAATCACTTACAAGATTCCTTCAAAAATTAAAAAAATGAAACGAGAACATGCATCACATGCTTGATTAAACAATAAGAAGATTAAATAAGATTGTTTAATATTGTTTATTATTGTTTAATAAGATTAAACAATAAGAAGAGGCCTTGGTTAGGGTTAGAAAAATAATGTGTGTGGGTTATGGTTAGAGTTGGTCTGTTTTTCCGTAACCCTCCTGAACAATTGGTCAGACTCAAGTAAAAGGAAGAGCGACTGTCAAAATTCAATCATGACAACTACACAAAAGCAGAAAACCTACAGGCTATGGGTCATTTTAGCTTGAATTCATTTTTATTGCAGTCACCAAAAGCAACTTATCTGCCATTGAAAGTTTTAAACTGTATTTAGAGTTATGTTAAATTGACTTAAATGCCCATCGGTGGACCTCAGGGTCTCAGGGTGTTGCAGCCATTATCAGCATGCAGATGGCAAAATATGAGTGAAACATGAGATGTTGAAATATTCATAAATATTGAATCCACATTGAAAGTGGTTGATCACTTACATGTTGAATCAACCTTAAGGTTTCAACCGTGACTGTCACTAACTCCATGTAAACCCCCAGACATGGGGGGATGTTACCCCCATACCCAGACTGCTCCCCATTCTGAACACCTGTGGGTGTCAACTCGGACCCCCAAAGTGAGCATGGAATCTGTTGTGGTAAAGGGATCAGAGTCAGGCTGCAGAGATGAATGAAAAATGAACGAAACTCAATTCAAAGTCTTTGTGAAGATAGAAAGACATACAATGTGTCTGTGTGTGTTTGCGTGTAAGTTCCTGTAAATGAGAGTACTTCATTTATCTAAACAGATGTAACTCTGTTTTGATTCGCTAAAAAATGTCAATAAAAAACAAACAATGGTCGGTAACACACACACACCTGCTTGTAGATATGAGGAGACTGTTGATGATGGCGAGGACATGCAATTACACAGCAGGGAGCCTGTTTGATCAACATGTGCACACATGTTCCTTTCTTTAACCACATTCAGACTCTCTCGCTAGGCCATATGAAGAGGAAGTCATAAAACTCATCAACTAACACATTCATTGCATTTCTTCACCAGGCTCTGATCCACACATCATGTCCTAATTTTCTACAGGATTTAATACTGAATGTTCAGCTGGTTATTTAGTTAGTTGGTTTCTTCTGGTAACTGATGACATTACATATCTATATTTCACAGTATTTTCACACACAAAAAAGCAACACTGAGAACTGCAAACACACCACATCGCATTCCAACTGTTAAAGTTGGTTTCTTGAATTAATTGTGCTGAAACATATAAAAGCAACGTCAGCATTCGTAATGACGTCAGATGTGTTTGCAGGTGTAACTTAATGCTGTTTTTAAAGCTGCTGCATTGTGCTTTTACTCATAACATGTCCTTTATATTTTTGCCCTTTCTTGACAGGAAATTTTAAAAACCATGGTTGAAACTTTTCACTTGTAGTGCTTTGCCTAAGTACGTACTCCCTGAAAATTGTCTGCCTAATTATATCCAATAGCCTCAGTGTATTTTGCAAGTTTTGCCTGATAAATTAAAACAAAGTATAAAAGTGAAAGTTCATATTTTTGAAGAACCAGTTTTTGCTGCATTCACAGCAGCAACATTTTTCAGCTATATCTTTACCATCACTGCACATTGAGAGACATAAATCAGTGTTTTTTTGCCAAAGATCTAAAACTTAGAAGGAATGAAGAGTTTATGAAGAGTCCGATTCTCTGTCGCATCCAGTGAATGCATTAGTGAGCAACGTTGTCATGCTTCGATTTTAACCTTTATATTGTAGCTTTGCCTAGATTGCTGCTGTCCTGCTTGAAGATGAATATCTACCCCAGTCTATCAGGTTTTCTTCTAGAGCTGCCCTATGTGAACATCCACACTTCTTATCAGCTCTGAGCAGATCTTACCGTCATAGTTTATTCAAAGAAGAGAGAGAAAAAAGATCACTAGATAAACTACCTAGTGATTGTTGAGTCGCTTATCAAAGTTTTGACCTTGAAAAGCGTCAAAACCTTATCACTTGATTACTTTTAGTAATCAAGCTCCTGTTGAGTTAACAAATAACATGATTCTTACTCTTGTGCAGCATGTAGCAGAGTAACATCTCCTTAAGTGCTGGGGGCTTTGAGTCCCACCTCCAAATGTCCTATGGCATGTGTTGGACACCTTTAAGGTTTGGTTTATGGTGGAATTTTTCTGCTACATTTCAAGAGCACACATTTTCAGTCTGAAAGTTGAATTTCATGTCTTTTGTTCTCAAAACCTTTAATACTTTTGCTTACATTTTTAGTTTGAAAGCATAATTTTGTGTCTTTCTTCTCAAAACTTGTAATGCTTATACTCAAAACGTCTGCTCTCTTTCAAACATTCACTGTTTTCTCAAACCTTTCTCTCTGCACTCAAAACATGTCTGCTCGGATCAATTCTCCGCTTGCACATCCACTAGAAGGAAACAAATGCACCCAATATAACACTTTCATGCTATTCGCTGAGAGGTTGCCAGGCGACGGTGTACTTTTTTGTTCCAAGCACGAGCACAAAATTATTCACATGTGAGCAGAGAGGTTTGCAAGTATTAATTAAAAAAATATAATAAATTATTGATCGAACATCATTTTGTGTAGATCGCAAAAAAGTGTGGATTTTAGTTGGTCGCCAACCTGATAACGACACAAGAAGAAGAAACGGGTAGGTGCAAGTCCGTGACCGCAACAAATGACAAACATGGTGAGGCAAGCAGAACCGATACGTTCACTGCCACACTGTAAATCTAATGTTTGGCAACACTAAGGATTTTACAAGAGAAACGGACACCTTGATAATGCAAGAGCAATTTGGAAAATGTGCTAAGCTCCTGTCTAATACACTGGAATTATGGCTAACCTTATAACTCACTTGAAACAGCGACATGAAATCAGGGTGGAGACGACTGTCAGTCAGTTCACCGTCTTCACAGGCAGCTTGAATTGCTAAATTATTTTCAATACAATGCATTTCAAATCACCACATCACTTTTGAAAAGTGCCTTGGGTAACATGGTGTCAATTGCTGCCTTCACAAACCCTATCAGATAACCCACCACATGTTGAAGTAAAAGCTTGGGAAACTGCCATAACAGTTACAGAGACTAAACTTTACTTCAATGTGTTTCATTAACAAGACTCACAGTGTTTGACAAAGCAGTGAAAATTGGGATTTCAGTTTAGAGCAACATCTTTAAAGGGAGAAGCCCCAGAGTGGAATGGCAGCTCATACTAAACCAGAGAAGTCACCCCTCGACTGACTTCATGGTTGTTGCATGTGGAACATCAAGAAGATCCTCTGGCCATAACTACAAAGACCAGCTGCAGCTGCAGTATTGCTGAATCAGCATGATTTCAAAAGGTTTTGCAGAGTTTCTATTTTCTACAAGTACATGAGGCATTAGAATAGGGATTTCAGCAAACTGCACAGCTATGTTATTTTTAGATCATCATACTGAGTCAATTTTAGCAACAGCACACTTTTCACATTTGGTAATATATCAGACATTAAAAATCTTTCTACCTTTCTACATATGTTTTTCTAAAGAGTCAGACATAATTTTTTCTTCTTTTTTTGTGGTTTCGTAAAGATCGTCACCCCATCACCCCGACCCATGGCATTTCCTCGCTGTCTAACCGTAACATTTGTTGTGCTCCTTTGGAGTGTCATGCTAAGATCCTGGGGTCCCATGGTGAGCTTTACATTACTGGTGAGTTTGTTGAGCGGCTGTTGTTAGTGGTCGTTGAAAAGAACCGTGTCCTGAGGAAAGACACCGATGTTTAACCTCGGAGAAGACTGACACACCTGAATGGGAAAGGGAGAAAATAGAAATATTGTTGACATTTATTCAAACTAAAACCAGCGATTGCTTTGCTTCTCTCAGATATATTACACAGTAGTAGGTCTATTCTACAAGCAGGTTTGTCTCACACTATTTGCCAACTGAAACATACTTAAGATTAAATAAAAATGTACTAAAAATACTCTCTGATGTATGCTCTCGAGCGAGCATACATCAACATAAATATTGCATTGCTTAATTCATCCTATACTATATAATGCATGTTGCCCCGGGTCACAGACTGCACACAGACTGTGAAGCTATTCATTTTCTCATGTCTCCTGCAAGTTTCTACATTATAGACTCATCTCTTTTGCGTCCCGGTCAGCTTCTCTTTTTCTTCAACTTTGCATTTTTTACTGTGAGCATAATTCTATTTACTGCTCTGTGATCCACAGTGTGGATATAATATTTGATTCAAGCAGGTCAGAAATGTGTGTTTGGTTTCACATCATTTTTTGTGTTAACTTGGATTCAGTAGAGACTCCTTATAGATGGTATATACTTAGACATAGTTGGGAGTTGTGGATAACATTTTGTCTGTTGCTCTCATGCACTCTTTATTAACCCCCATCTATTTGTCCTCATATTGTTATGCACTCTTTTAATGTCTTCTATAACCCATGTCCTATGTTACTAGCCCTTTAAAATCATGATAATTTCTACAGTCAGAGGTGTGAGCAGCGTGTACATGAGCCTGATTAAAACCTTCCTCCTGGCTCTGATTGGTTGTCTCTGACCTGGTGAGGGGAACATTTCTGCAGGTGGCTGCAGGATCACAGGAACAAGGTAGAAATGCTACATTTTTTTTCCCACAGATAATCTGTTTCATTTTATAGTGTGACAATTTTAGCAAATTTGCAAAAAAAACAAACAAACAAACAAACAAAAAACATCCAGGGGTAGCAGCCCAAGAAGGGAAAAGACATACATTCATAATAAAAGATCCTGCTGCAGCTTGTCTGAAGAAGTGAAGACAATGAAGATCATTTGTGCATGCAGGTAAGTTACCCAGTATTTATGTGCACATAATGTAGGTCAGATGAAAATCTGCATCATTAAATTCAACCAGTTTAATCTCAGAAACATTGTAATTTAACGACATAAAATGGCTGTGTTGCACTTATGTATCTTTTTATCAGAAGAAAATGTACTGAGTCCAATGTACTGGGTTGCTGGCCTGGAGAAAATGCATTCTTGTGATTTAGTAAATGATCCTGGCCTGAAAAGTCAGGAAGGAATTCAGATTGGAAAGATATGGAGTAACATTTGCAAAAACCAATTAAACAGTCAACTCTTGAAACGTTCCAGCTGTGGATGATTCCAGGAAACCTTCATTGGACTCTAAAATGAAGCAAGCTAAGAAACCTTTGTCTATAAAGACTTGAGGACTGGTTGAGAACTCCACACACATGTATAACGGACAGGTTCTAGTATAAATACGCTGTTCTTTGTAAGCCGTGTGAACTTGTGCAGAATGCAGGTATGCTAAGAACCCTCTAATGCTGGCCCAAAGAAAGCACATAAACTGATCCTGGTGTGGTGATTAGTTTTTGTTATTTGCCACTGTTTCGCTCCCAAACACTAGCTTACAGCAGGGGCCCCCAAAGTCAGTCCTCGAGGGTCAGCATCCTGCATGTTTTAGTTCTCTCCCTGGTGGTAGTAACAACCTTTTTGAGCATGTAAATGTTCTTCTTAGGCCATCTAACGAGCCATCATTTAATCCAGGTGCGCTAATTATAAAAGCTTCAATGATACTTTGCTCCAGAGCTCATATTGATTGATAGAACATTATCTGTGTGTTGTTATCTGTAGAAATGGGACATGTCTGTTAAAGATATGAGAACACAAAAAAGTTTAGTCGGCTTGTGCCAGTAAAAATAGTTTGCTGAAACATAATTCTACAGATTGCATTTGTTCTGCAATCAGTGGTGCCCTACACATGCACATCTTATGTTGTGTCAGTAGTTGGAGGAACAATCTGATGTGTGGGTTGCTCTTTTTTTTTAATGTTAGCCTCCAGGAGTGCTAGCGGTCATTGGGCGAGAGGCAGGGTGAACACCGGTCAGATGGTTAGTCGCACAAACAAGCACAGATTGGTAGCAATGTGTTTTGTTCTTCCAAAAATGTCCACTGTCATTAACAGTGCATATGTAAACATGCTTTATACTTTACATATGTAAAGGATGTTTACATATTTATCTTCTTTGATCTGAAAGGCTTTAATCCACATGGATTCATGATGTTGTAAATGCTCTCTGACCACAATAAACAGTCTATCGTTGCTAAGGAACTTGGGCACCAGCTTTTGGACAAGCGGTTTAGACAATGGATGGATGAATGTTGATTATCTAGTGCCTTGTGTTCCTACTTGTATTACAACAACAAAAATAGAAAAAAATCAAGCATTATTAATACTGCTATAGTAATTCAAAAATTGTGAGAGTACTTCAAATCTCACTGAGATCTCAGTATGAGAGCGATGACTGTGACAGTGACTACAGTCAGAGTCATGACGCAGGGCTGAAAGGAAGCAGAACAACTTTTTGTTGGTAGAGGAGATGAAAGGAAACGGAAAATGTGTTGAAAGGAAAGTGGGATTAGAGCCGACACAAAGCGGGAGACGGAGAGATTAAATGAAAAGCTGATTGGAGGATATGAGGTAATGCATTATGACAAGTCAACAAAAGTAAGAGAAGCACATGTCTGGTTATTCATTAGTTAGAGTGATATTGAAACACACTTGAAAGACTCAGATGCTATCAGCCGTTAAAATACACCAGGAGTGAAGCAGCTTCTGTTTTTGTCCATTAACTCTGACTTTTATAGTTTACAGAGGTCTGTTAAAGCTGGATGTTTGTGTTCTTTGCACAAAAGCAGACAGAAGAAGGGAGAGCGCTCCCTGCTCGCATACCAAGAGATGTCTTAGTGTAAAAATATCCATGTAATGGATTGAGGTACAGGTGAGGGGAAAGGATGTTGTCCACTGTAGGGTAAAGTGGTGTGAATTTATCAACAAGCCCAATTTCCTGGAGATGGACATACAACAGGTCTAGTCCATAAGGCATAGCACATCTTGTGAAAACAGGTTTTTGTAGCCAATCCTAACAGGATTGCTACAAAGCAGCATGACTGAAAAGTGTTCATGTCGGAAAGGGCAGCAGTTGACGTTGCTGAGAGGAAACACTAGGACCAAGCTCTGCGTTGACATTTTACATTTAATGTCTAATTTATATGTTTTTCATATTATTTAGACATCGATTTACAGATAATAAAATGCTATTCGGCTTCAGAAAAAATAGCCCTCTTACTATCAATTCTTAAACTACAAATTAGACAAATTATTGACACAATCATTTTTGCAGTATTTACACTGTGCACAATGCAAAGGTAACACCTATTTCCCACTGAATTGACTCCCGCATAAGTTCCAGACTTCTTGTTTGGGGCCCAGGTAGTGCCAACCTCACATGTGTAGCATATTGGCCAAATTTTAAAAAAATGCCACCCTGTTATTTCCTGAGTTCAGACTTTAATACAGTAACCCTTTCTGTTACTGAGGAATCCTTAATAATAAAATAATTTGGTCATATAGAAACTATCTGAAAGCATCTGTACTATTTATAATGATTTCCATATTATTTTGCAACTCTGGGTTACTAAACTTAGCCATCCTCAAAGTTTTTTTTATGTTTTTTTTCACTGAGAATAGACATACACAAAACATCATGTGGCTCTCTAAATTATGAATATGAATGCATCTTTATGTTGATGCTAATTGGTTTCTTATTCAGTTATTTATCCTTCTCTAATTTAATCAAGTTATACTCTTTCAGTTCGATGATCCATCAGCTTCCTAAGCTCTCAATAGAAGCAACAGATGGAGTCTGCTCTTGAGATCAGGACAGTTTGTGAGCTCAACCTACTTTGTTTCAATTAAATCTAAACGTCTACAAAATGAAAGGGCCTGTCAAACTGTCAGACTTTAAATCAATCTCTTCTTCATTATGATATTGGATTTTTTTTCTCTCTTTTCATTTAAAGATTACGTGTATTTATCTGAAGATGATCCCAGTACAGTCAATACAGCTTAGCCAGTTATTAACCGAAATGTGATTGTTTTCTTTTCTTACTTTATTGGATCCGACTCTGTAAAGTGACGACATAGCGTGTAACCAACAGTGATGAGTTTTACTTCTGTTGATAAAACAGTTATTGTTAATCAAATGTGATATGAGACACAGATGTGCTGAAGTAAAACCACCACTAACCTTATAAAAACAATGTACTAAGACTGTTTTTATAGTTTTCACATTTCTACACTTCTAGAATAAAACTGGATTATCATAAATGCTTTTGTACTCATTTTCAAAGTTGTATATATATAT
>CAEGAF010194005.1:0-86303 GCA_903067075.1 Micropoecilia bifurca | reverse complement strand
CCTTTAATCCACTGCGACTGGCATACTCTTTTCCACACTCAGCACAGCAGTAAGTTTTCTTTTCAGGACGGGACATTGGAGATGGGAGGGTTGGAGCAAGGCTGATGGGCACTGAAGCATCCAGAGCTTCATTTGAAACCAGTCCACTCATTTTACTGGCATCCGCCTGGTCTTCCCTCCCATATGAACCAAAGTGAAAGCTTTGACCTGTCTCTCTGACAGATGTGGCTTGCTTGTGCAATCCCTCCCTTACTTCAGAAAATATGGGGTCTGCATTCTCCACCATGGGCATCATTTTGAGGTCTTTCTCAAGCATAGTTACTTGCTCTTGTTTTGGTGGTGCATTCGTAGAAGATTGGCCTTTGTCTTCCTCCATGGGTTCTGGTGATTGTGGCCTTGCGACATCCGAATGTGATTCCAAAGCTGCCTTTGTGCCAGCATCACAAACATCTTCAGTTGACATAAGGTTAGCGGTTGAACTTGTATAATCATAAGGAGCATCAGTAACGGGTGTGCTTTGTAAGTCCTCTGGGTTTGGTTTGGAATCAAGGAAAGCGTCAATGATGGGTGATTCTTTCATCTTTGTGGGGTCCATCATCATCGAAGGGGGTGACTCCATAGTTTTGTTATCACTAAAGAGAAGTGGTGAGGGGTTAGATGTTGGAATTAACATGTCAATAGATTCCTGATGTTGGACTTTGTCGTCTTCATTAGGAGGCAAAGCTGAGTCTGACTTTTGGGAGACCTTTAGTGGTGCACTGACACAAAGGACAGGAGGATCTTCAGAGCTGCGTGGTGGGCTTTGTGTGGTAGAGTCCATAGTAGGGTCAGGGCTAAGGTCAGTCGGGGGAATTTGATTTGGGCTGGAGGGTGGGGAATTACCAATATTTTTCTCTGCTGGTTTTTTGCTAGAAGAGACGGGAGCTGAACCGAGAGTTTGGAACTGTGAGTTCGGTTCTGGGCTCTTTACAGGGCTGGCGTGAGGAGGTGTTTTGCTTGAAGGGGGGATTTGATCAGTGGACTGGGAAAGACGTTGTTGCAAAGATCTGGGATTAGATTCGGATGAGATCTTCTGTTCAGAATCCTCTGAGCCATCTGGGGGCAACTGTCCACCAAGGTGCATGCGTATGTGGTGCTGAAGAACAAGAGCATTGGTAAACTTACGCTGGCACAATGGGCAAGAGTTTTGGACATTGGGTGGCCGGGCATGATGAGTAGCAAGATGTGACCGCAGGCTGCCTTTGGTAGAGAAGGAGCGGCCACATATCTTACATGGAAACGGACGTTCTCCCAGGTGTGTGGCCTGGTGCAGCCGCAGTGCTCGAGGACAACTCAACACCCGAAGGCACACCCCACACTGGTTGGTTGTCAAGTTATGGGTTGAACCAGCGGCATTTGGTGATGGTAGCACACCACCCGTCATGGTATTTCCTTCATTGCCACTCATTCTAAGAGCAACAACCATCTCACGGGTGAATTGGGAAATTGATGTGGAGATGTTTGATGATGGAGATGCAACTACATTGGTTGTGGAGCTGCCTGCATTTGTGAAGCGGGTGTTTGATGAACTCCCAGTAGATGAAGTGGTGGTGCTTGACAAAATCTCCAACATGGAGGTTGGAGTAGAGGAAGAAAACCATGGAGTGCAGGAAAGTGATGGGGACTTCTCTAACTTCTCGACTAGTCTCTGCAACTTAGAGGTTTCAGATGTGGGAGTAGCAGTTGCTATGGATGTGGGCAGAAAAGACTGAATGGTGGTAGTGGGTGAACTGGGATTTTTGGGAAGGGAAGAAATAGGAAAAGAAAGCTGGGAATGACTGGAAGAGGCATGTGGTTGGGATCCTGCAAAAGAAGGTAGCTGGGTGCGTAGTAAGCTCAGTGACGGATGGCTGTAGAGGGATGAGTGGGCAGCTTGGGTAGATGAAGAAGTTGAAACAGGTGAGAAAAGAAGCTTTGGTAGGTGAGCTAGTTGGGAGTAAGCAGCAGGAGATAGCAGAGGTGCGTAAGGTGGAGTGTTTTCATCAAAGCACTGCTGTTTGACACCTTTGAATAGCCCAGCTATGGTAGATGATGAAGACAGTGAAGGGTTTGAGAGAAGGGAGGACGCCAAAGAAGAAGTGGAAGATGAAGAGGTTGGGATAGAGGAAGCACTAGCAGCAGCAGCCCTATTAAGCTGCAGGAGAGAATGTGAAATCAAAGCCAGGTCCACACTAGGCGGTAGGGGCAAAGTGGATGGAGCTGACTCACCCGAGGTCCCCATAGAAATGCCACTACTGTTACCACTGATTGTCAAGTTGTCTCCACATGTTTCATCCTCCACCCTACTTTTTCGCTTTTTTTGTGCTACATTCATTCCGCTGGTACTCCCAGAACTATCAGTAATTTGCCCAATGTCTGATCCCCCACTGGCTCCTAAGGCTAACCCAAATAAAGATGGTGGCAGGAGTGAAAGTGAAAGCTCTGGATTTTGTTCGCGGTGACGAAGGAAGTGCACCTTCAGATTGCCTCGTGTTGTGAAACGACTGAAGCACACGGGACACTGATAGGGCCGTTCTCCTGTGTGTGAGCGGAGATGTATCTGCAGAGCAGAATCACTGCTGAACACTTTTCCACAAAAGCGACATACATGCTGGAGTCGGCCAACAGCGTTGGAACTTGATGCAGATGAGTCGCTGCCAACAGAGGCGGCTTGCAATTGTGAGTTTGGGTTTATAGACTGAGGTGTGGTAAGGGATGAGCTTAAAAAGGACAAATCACTCTGCCCACTTGCTGATGTAGTATTGGAAGATTTCTCATGTAGGTAGCGATTGGGTAGCGCCAGGGATAGAGCTAAAGCATAGGTGGAAGAAGGCACAGAGACTCCCGCAGAGGAAGTTGTAAATGGAGAAGAGCATTGGGAGGTTTCCCATGACTGACCAGTCTTTCCTGTTCCTTCAAACTGTGATTTATGAGGTTGTAAGATCTGAGACAATGATGTGCTTGGCTGTGTGGTTTTGTTGGCTGTTTGAGAGGGGTGCAGGGAAGAGAAACATGACAAGAGAGGAGCCAAAGAAGTAGTGGGTTGAGGTGCTGCTGGCTGGGTTATGGAGCCAGATGCATTTTTGTTACCTTCCAGACAGAGTTGAGGCAAAGGGGGGAGGATATGCTGGGATGGTGTATCTATGGTGTAGGAGTCCCCACCCAGGCGTAACACCTGTCTACAGATCTCCTCAGTGATCTGCATCTGGTGGATCTGCCGTTGCTGCAGCACCCGGAGCTCCTCTAGGATCAGAGCGATGCTCAGCTGGGTCCTTACGGGTGTTGCTGACGCAGACGTTAATCCTGGGCTTGGGGTGGGAGTTACAGGACTTGGAGGACCCTCAGGTACCTGACTGGGGCTTCCAGGGTGTGGTGGAGGGCCTAGTGAGGCTGAGGATGATGAGGAGGAAGAAGAGGTGGTGGTCGTGGCTGACAGGCCCAACTTGGGAGAGGCCATGTGTGCACTCTGGGAACAGTGGCCAAGTAGAACTAAAGAATCAGGATTCAGGCAGAGAGTCAAAGGGAAGGTAGATATTTGGTGTTAGAAAGGTGTGTATGGAAAGTAATAGGAAGGAGTGCTTGGTGAATCTTTGAATTGCTGTCCTGGCAACGAGAGTGTTAATGGAGCCCGTGTGGGTAGAGGGGGATCTGAGCGTCTTTAAAAGATGCACAAAGAGCAAGGGGCAGATGGGAGTTTTGAGAAGATGGAGAGCATAAGAGAGAATCCGTGATGATTGTAAAGGAAATTTACTTCACTGGCAGGTTGTGATCTGGAGAGGGTTAGAAAAAAAAATTTTAAATTTAGGAAAGGGAAACAAGTTTTAAGCAAAAAACACATTTGTAATAAATCAATAAGGTTTATTCAGGGTTTATTTCCACCAGCTTAAAATCTTTATTTTTTGGTGTTTTGATTCTTTCATTTTCCCGATCAGTTTTTTTTCTTTATCAAAGGCTGCCTCTTTACCCCTATCTACACTCACAAAAGCAAACATTATGCAGGCTGAGCACAAACCTGCACACAAAAACCAACAGCTGTGCCCTTCCATTAAGAAGCCTACTTTGTTTCCAGGGCAACACACAGAGAAAAACAACAGACTTTAATACCACTAGACATCCTGCCCCATTAAAACATGAAGTTGTAATGCATTCTTTCATTCATCCCTGCCTCTTTCCCGGCCTTCGGTTCTTTAAGAGCCCTGGTAGTCCAGTGCTGTGCTAAGGGTGAAGTCCCAGCTGAATACTGAATGATGCACAGCAGACATGACCTAAAACACTCCAAAGTCGCTTTCCTGATATTGTTCAGAAGTACGCAGAGAAAGCAGGGTTGCATGCACTCCTTTAAGCTAATTAAAAGAATATAGTTCAAGACGCAGTGTGGACTCCATTTTTGGAACTGAAGTGGACAATGAGACACTGAAGTGAACAAGCATGTATGTAAACGAGAACAAAGCAGAATGCGTAGTGAGCCAAACAGAACGAGGAAGGCATTGCTGAAATCTGGTGAAAGTTAGTGACTTTCACGGTGACTTTTTGCCCATACATCGTTGCAAAATAGCTCAAGCTCAGTCAAGAGATTCTCATATGAATTGAGGCCTGCACTTTGGGCTATTTCACACATATATTTCTAATCTATTTCAATGCGACTCTGGTGTTATTTCGGGGTCTTTTACATTCTCTCCAGGGTTTATTTTGCAGGATTGTGCAGTATTTAGCTCCACCCATCATCCATTCAACAGTGATTGGTTTCCTTATAACTGAAAAAAGCCACCCCACAGGCACTGAAGTGAACAAGCATGTGCTAAGGTTTATGGCTCCAATGGATTTTATTTATGGGTATTAAATTGAAGGAAAGGCTGAACACCTTTTCACGTCACTTTTTAGATTATATTACTTTCCTCAAAACAATTATGCACTACTTTGTATTAATCTGTCACATAAAATCTCAATAGAATGCACGGACGTTTGTGGTTGAAACATAACAAATTGGAAATACCTTGTGTTAAATGAAGAAGGCAAACCACAGAGTCATTAATCCAACTGAGATATATGACGATTTGAAGAAACCGGACTTACTTTTCGACCATATTGGTGGGATTGTAGTTAGGAGGAAAAGAAACCCATACTAAAGAGGTGGTATTTCTGAACAAGTGTCCCTTTTGTCAAAACTCCTGGCTGGCCCTCCTTCTCTTTCTGCACACACGCACACACACACACACACACACACACACACACACACACACACACACACACACACACACACACACACACACACACACACATATGCACTCACTTGTTCATCCACTGCTTTGCATTCAAAAAGAGAGCAAACTTCAGGTCCTTTGAGACGAGGGTTCTATGTCTTTCTTATGTGAAACCTTTATACACTGGAGCTCAACTTCACCCCTTTATGGCCTTAGTAAGGGATTCCAATTATTAAAATGAAACTTCCTTGCAATTATGTTCTTTTTGTGTGGAAGACTGATGGATTTGGCAAAAGCCGTATAAGAGCTGCAGCTTGTAGTGATGGGTCATGCTCAAAAGCACTGAGACGAGCTTTTGCAGTTGAACAAATTTATAGGATTGGTTAAGTGTAAGGCTTCACATAAAAACATTAATGATGTATTAGTGTGCAAAACATTCATATTTACCAAGTGAAGCTAAAATATGAGGAAACGGATGACAATAAAATCAGAGCCATGTGTCAAGAGCACTCAGCTCTCTGTACAGAGCTGCACTTCCCATCCCTACAGCTTTGCAGATGCTCTATTGTTCTTGCCATCACAATTTGACTCCTTTCAAACTATCTCAGATCTTCATGCTTGCCCATTTTTCTTGTCTCTAAAACATAAACTTTGAGGACATAATGTTCACTTGCTGTCACAATTAGTGGTAGTTGATGGTAGTTGAGCGGTGAGGCAGACACAGTAGACCCAGGTAATGGAAAGTAAATGGAGATTTAATGATGAACAATGCAGAAATTCAGGCAGCACAAAGTGAGCAGAGCTAGTAGCTAATCTGTGGTAGCAACTGGTAAACAAACTGACAGCAGACTTGACGACTAGACAAGGACCCAGGTGGGATTAAATACCTTACAAACGCATTCCACACACAAAGACAGGCCTGCTCTTTTTAAGGCCATTGAGTCACATCTGGCTTAGATGGGCTTGCCTGGCATTTAGTCAATGGAAAATCTGACACTTAAAATCCACAAACTGGTAATTTTGCAATCTGATTATGCTGCTTTTAATTTGAAGCTTTCATTTGTGTGTTTTGATGGAATTAGCTCAAGGACTTCACAATGCATCACAACCGTGCGTTATTCGTATTGTAAAGGACTATTTGGAATGCAATGTTTGTTGGATGATATTTACTTTATGAATACACACATTGCATGCCTGCTGAATGGAATCATCATGCAGTAGAAACTCACACAGATGAAAGCCAATTAATCATTTCACAGTCTTTCTTGCATATATGGCACATCTTTTACTCCTAAAAATGTATTTACTAAAGTCGAAGGTAGGCCTGTTGCAATATTGCATGATAAATTAATTGCAATCATTTCCTTTTGCCTGAAATGTAAATTTCCATTTCATGCAACAATCTGTGAATCTGATCGAAAGTCTTCAGTCTGGTGGGGCAGCTAGTCTCAACAAGTTCCTTTTCTGAAGGACAGTTTTGTTTTCAGAGACTTCATGATTTGTTTTATTTGTAGTTTCTCTTATTTATTTATTTTGGCTATTTAAAATGTTTTACAGTTCCAAAATTAAATGTTTATTAGAATGTAACATTTATTGATCTTTGAGAATCTCCTTGCGTTATTATGCCACTACCATTATAATATTTGAAAATCATCTCAAAACAACAATATTATCATTTATCACAATAATTCTGGGTCAATTTATCATCCAGCAAAATTTGTTATCGTGTGACAGGCCTAAAGATGTTTTGTTTGTGGAGATAAGATGCTGTTCTTGAGTATTACACCTTGAACAAACATGATCAGACTAAGTAATATACTTTAGTAATATATAAAAAGCTGAACATGTTGTTTCTGTTCTGAAACACGGTTTTGTTCTGAACATGTTGTTTCTACTGACATGAACCTTTGGAACAAAGTAATCGCCCACCCCTGTGGTAACAGGATAAGAAAGAGGCAATCTGTGTTATGTACCTCTCTTAATGTTGTGTCCGTCTTGTGAAAAGGTTTCAGAGAAATCCAGTCAGGTCAGTGTGAAGTTCAAAATGGCAAATTATGAGGCCACTTTTAATGCCCTCTCTAGCCCCCCCAAAAAAACCGAGTTACATTTTTTTGAACCAATATTTGGCTTGAAGCTACCAAACCTCTCTCCTAACAATAGAAACCCAAGCATTCCTCAGAGGGCATTATCTTCAAATTCATCTTTTCCAATTGTAGGAAGGTCGCACTCATTTAATTTAAAGTCCAATCAAAATTCCCGCGGTAATCTGTCTCCAATGGGATTCAAAGTAGGCCTTTTTGTGATCGGAGCAGCTGAACTGGGGAGGAATGTGCAACAATGGCGTTAGGGGAGCACAGCTGAGTGCACATCACCCTCACACAGACTCCAACACATAATGCCGCCGACTGGAGGCACAATGCTCCCTTTTCTTACCCTCAACCAGACTGTTTATCACGTGGCGTGAAGGTGAAAGGTAGCGGTGGAAAATGGACAACCAGAAAGAGCAGGAAGAAGAAGAGGAGAAAACATTTAAATGCATCTCCCCCCCACCCTCTGTTGAAGCCCCACCTCCCGGATCCCTCCACTTCTTTCTGTCTCTCTGAAGCCTTGGGTGGAATAATAAAACGCACAACTGTTGTGGTGTAAGGTTTGAATGAATCGCACACATGCGACGTGTTAAAAATGCGTTTCAGCGTGACGCATTTAATCTTTTTAGTTCCAGCGGGAAAACTACAGTTAACAGTGAGACACATAGATGTAGTTTAGTTTATGTTTGTTTGTTTTTTGGGGGGGGGTCTTAAATATTCCTATTCCGAGAAAAAGATGAATAATTTACAAAAAAAATGTCACGGTTACATTTGTGAATTAATGCAGTAAACTGATATAATAGACAAGCTGTTAAAAAATATTTACAAGAGTAGATTTAATCGCATTTTAGGCACAAAAGGCTTCGATACTCGGTGCCTCTTTTTTCCGTTTCTACCCGCCGGTTGGGCGTTTTTTCCCTCCCCCCCCTTTTTTCTTCTTGCCACGGACGTTTGGAAATCAGCGTCAATAACGCTGTGAAAGATGCGCGCTCCCGCTACTGTACGGCGACCTGTTGCACGCCAGGCGCGCTCCCCCCTCCCCCCCACATCATAACAAGTTATGATTCATAAAATGTTATGTCTCCTCCGGAAAAAGAAAAAAAAAGACGCTGTCCCGGATGTGCATTTCCACCGCTAACCGCTTGTCTCTGCCTCAATCCTCTTAAATATAACAGAAATATCACTTACCGCGTTGGAAGCGATGATTTTTGTACTGTTTGATTTTTTTTTCTTAAAGCCCCCTCTTTTGGCACCGATGTTGTGGAATGACAGGAGTGGAGGAGAGCAGGAAGGGAGGGAGGGAAGAAACGCTCCGAAGCTCCGGGGTTTTGATCGGCTCCGTCTTTCAGCCGGGACACTTGCGCAGCATTTCCCTGTTCAGTCCCGGGGATGCGCAGTCGGACAGCTGCATTTTTTTTCCCTCCCTCCCTTCAATTATTTATGCCTGTCGTAAATTGCATTTAACTCTCAAAACAAAGGGTTATGTTCTGCCAGGATGTGTCTGCGGGATGAGAAATAAAACGGGGGGTTATTATATCTGGAGAGAACATTGAAGTGGGGTTGGGGGATTGATTTTGTTGGCGCTGCTCTTCCTCCTCTCTTTGTATTTGTCGGGGGGCCTGTTCTTGTCCGGCCTGCCTGTCTGCATTCGCTGCGGTACTCTGTCTGTCAGTCCTGTTATCCCGGCCTGCTGTCTGGTTTAATTAACGACCCTGTCTTCCACGTAGACAAGCACCGACCAGCTTACCAGCTCCACTAGCTCACAGTCGAAGTAAATAGCCAACATATTTTGAATTTGCTTCACAGACCTCCATTATCTGCTTCCGACTCACATACACAATTCACATGTTGCTTATCTAATGTTTAGTCAACAATTTAAAGCCAAAGTGGGTTCAAACACATACGCTTTGATGTATATTAATGGTATTTCAATTGATAGACCAACACAAAACAATGTATTAATATCTACCGAGTGAAGTCACCCACTGCACCTTCTTCAAATTAGGCCAAATTTTGTCTGTGCTACATTTGTGTAGTACATTTTTTTGTTTGTGCCACTATGATTTTAATGACATTAATTATAATTGTTTCCAGAGGTCATCAAAGGTCAACTAGCTGCACCACATTTACAAAATGCAGCAAATTTGGTTACTAGCTCTGCTGCAAATATTTCAAATACACACCAATCAATGTATATAGATTGTGTTTGATTGTTTTAGTCACCTCTGAAAAATGTCTTGTGGAAGAAAATTAAAATCACACTTGCAGGGGGAAATTAGCATTTTTTTGTTGTTGCTGTAAGCTATTTCATCTCTCATTTTAAAATGTTAATGAAATGTTGTACAACATGTTGTAAAAACAATGTTGTAGAAAACCTTTTAAAAAGAAAGATGGATGGTGCTAAATGCAGAGCAGTCATGGAAACAAATCTGATAAGAGTGATTAAATATAAGGGCACGCCACACTTTTAAGATCTTATAGACAAAAAATGAGGCACGTTTTCTTTGCTGTCCTTAAAAAAATAGTAGAAAAACATCAGCCGTTTTCATTCTTTACTTAGTTTGTGAATTATACTATTAGCAGCTCATGAAGTAGAGGAGTAACCAGTAGCACGTTATATCCACTAGGTTGCGCTGTGGGACAACCAGTTGCAAAGAGCTGGATTACAGCTTCAAAACCACAGACCCACAAATTTTAACTCATCACAAATTCTTTAATGTTTCCAATATATAGAATTGAGTAGTTCCTAGCTGGGTGTTTAGCCTGGATAAATGAAAACTCAGACAAATAGTAGCACATGAAATGTTAAACTACCTCATTACTTATTTAAATGCACAAGCAGTACATGATAAATTATGTCTGTCTTTGCAGATCCAATAGGAATGAAGAAAGTAAGCAACTGCAATGTGGACAAAAAGTGTGAGCACTTCTGCAAAAATGAGAAGTTCTGTCTGTTTCCGGTCGGGAACATCCATGTGAAGAAGTGACAACAAATCTGCAATTGCCCCCCCGCAAAACAAAAAAATAATGATTGTAGGAGGAAATATATCTAGGAAGGGTTACGAAGCCATTTTGCTCACAATTTCTCATTAAAGGTAGCATTCGTTGTTATGGGATTGGCCAGAGAGACACCAAACTTCCATAAACAAGTTGAGAAGCCCAAAAATAAACAAACAGCACAGCTTGACTTCTGTTTGCAAAGCTGCATCTGAACAAACCACAAGAAGAGAAAGTGGAAACACATATAAGCCAACATATAGAGAGAGCTTCCTCAGAGAGAAATGGACGGGGTTGTGTGATTAGGAAGAATGTTTTCTCCTCGTTATATGTTGAAAACTTGGTTTGTTCTGGTAATCAAGAGCCATTTTTTTCCACTACTAAGTTGCCCTGATTCAGCCTTCCTTGCTTTGCGGAGCAGTTCTCCAGCCTTGGGAGTTTGAGAGCCGTTCTTTTTTTGCACCGTTAAACACCTATCTTATTAAACTGAGCCTTGTCTGAGTTTGTTCTTTTTATTATAAAAGAACTGTGTGAAGGACATTTTTTAGCAAACCTAAATAATGCCTGTGCAATTAGTTTCTCAAAGCAGAGAAAGGTTCTTATAATAGTATGGAGCTTTTTCGGTACAAATGGATTGAATGTATGATAAACCTTGAAAAGGGAGTTTTTTTAAGTGTAATATGTAAAAAAAAACAAAACAGTTTATATCCTGCCTTTATCTTTTTATGTCATTTTACATTATTACGGCAATCCTCAATCCTTTGTTTAAGCAGAGATGTAAATGACAAGCACAACGTTGCACAAACCCAGGAAATCCAAGGAAATATGCATGGTTTTTATTCCACATATAAAAATATAAAGAGTTGTGTGCATTTCTATTTAACCTCTCTGAACTAGAAACACTTTTGGATGCAGTTACAACTGCTTTCTTACAGATTTCTTGATTTTCCATGATGTCTCATAAGGAAATTATGTATTTGACTTAAAGTATGCCTCCTTTTCACTTCAATATCATAAAGTCTTGGAATGATCTTATAGGTTTTTGTGCTAATTGTTTAAAGGTACGGAAATCTTAGTGTGTTTGATTTTGAAGTAAGCAATAAAAAAATCTCCAATTTTTTTTGGTATTTCGCAAATGCTACGTCTCACCTTCTAGTGCGACACATAGCACTCACTAGAAGGTGAAAGTCCTTCCAGTCTCAAGTCTGCAGTCTAAATTAGCAGGAAAAACCTTTCTTTAGCTCCACTACTTTATGTTGCTCCATCACATTAAAATACATGAAGGTCTGGAGCTGTGACGTAAAAAAAAAAAAAAGCCTTAAAACGCTATGAATGCTTTTGCACTGTATAACCAGAATTAATTTAAATCAGGGAGAAAAACTCCTCCACAAACAGCAAATCTGTTTGCCTTTAACCTTACCTAATGACAACCCTTCACCTCCTCCCGTCTCAGGGTCAGGTGACCTCTCCGTCTGCCTTGAATCAGTTGGGATTAGTCAACATACCAGATGCCTTCGGCTGATGGCAGTGGTCCAGTAACACCAGCAAGTAAGGAGAGTGTCTTATTGTTTCCTTTTGGTTCTCTTATTGATAATTATGAAGCCCATTTGGGGATACGGGAGTTAAAACAAAAGACGATCTATAAGGAACGAGTAGAAGAAATCAGGACAAGGTGTCGAGGATGATCTCCTGATCTTTCCACCGCAGCAGCTTAATGACTTAATGTTCATTTGAGGTTAGTGTTTTACTCATTTCACACTTGCTTATTTAAAAAAAAAAACAGTTTCAGTTTTGTCTCCATCTGCTGTTATATGTTGTTCACTGACTTCTTTGGTACATTGGTCTTCTTGTGAGGCCAAAGTTAAGGATGTCCGTTCACAAGTTAGAGCAGATTTGTGTTTAAGTTTACATCATTTTATCTTTCTGTTATTGTGTCATCCTTCCATCTGTTTTTATGGTGATTTAGCTTATTTACTGTTCGGTGATCTAATCTTAGAGCGGAGTAGGCAAAATCCCAGTAGACAGGATTACTGGTTTGAGTGAACAGTTGGCACTAATCAAAGGCTTCCCTCTTGTCCCTCTAATGCTGTTACATGAAGCACGGACATGTAACTGGTGCAGATAGTCCTTTATTTGAGCCTCAAAGAGAAAAACTGTTTTTCATTTCATTTTCTGCTTCACTGATTGTCTTGCAAGTCACTTGTCTGCTCTGCTCTGTTTCGGACAGATCTTTTACCTCGTAGCTCCCATTAGGCACCACCTTCTGAGCTTCCATGGCGTCTTTGGACGACGAGCTCACCTGCTCCGTTTGCCGGGACAGCTTCAGCCAGGCCCACCCTCTACCTTGTGGCCACAGCTTCTGCCCCGCCTGCATCCGTGAGGCCTGGAGCGCTCAGGGGGACGGAAAGGGTCGCTTCACCTGCCCCCAGTGTCAGGAGGAGCACGGCGAAGTCCTGTGCGACTGCTGCCCTCTGCAGGCGGAGGACAGTCGGCCCCCGATGGCCGTGAAGACCTGCTTGAGGTGCGAGGTGTCGCTCTGTGCCGACCACCTTCGGCCCCATCTGGAGAGGCCGGCGTTCAGCTCCCACCTGCTGGTGGAGCCGCTGGGGGACCTGTCCCAGCGAAGGTGTCCGGCACACGCGGAGGTATTCCGCTACTACTGCGTGGACGAGCGGGTGTACGTCTGCGGGGACTGCCTGCTGGAGGGGGCGCACGCGCTGCACAAGGTGAAGCCGCTGAGGCAGGTGGAGGAGGACCTGAAGGTGAGCTGGGTGACAGGGCAGTGTTACGTGTTTTCGCTTTCTTTCTTTCTTTCGAGGTTATTCCCGGTGTTCTAGTGGCCTTTATTTGCGAGCGGTCAGTCGGGAAAGTTGGTTATGAGAGAGGAGGAAGACATGCAGCAAAGGTCAACAGGAACCATTAAGGCCACATCTCACGCTTTATCCCTGCCTGCGACTCGGTTAAATCCAATAATTATGCCACCTTCAGTTATAAAAATGTTGTACATGTCAAATATAATACGAGGGTCACAAACTGGATCCCTCGAGGGCCGATGTTCAGCAACGTTTAGACGTCTCTCCTCTTCAGCCCGGCTCCAATATTAGCTCTTTAACCTCACACTAGGGAGGGAGGTTCACCATTTAATTCAAGTGTGTAGGTCAGAGGGACATATCTAAAAGTTGCATAAGTGGAATGGATTTTAAGATAACCTTTTTGAGTATTCTAAACACTTTGTTTAGATTGAAGCACCTTCAAAAACAGGAACTGTCCATTCAGTTGCAAAGAAGAATATGGAAAGTTGGTGTTACGTCAAAGCTATAGATTAGAAGGTGCAACTGCAACAAAAAGTGGTTTAATAAAGTATTGACTCAAAGAATCTGAATACAAATGCATTGTTTATAATATAATATCCCAGTGAAGCTGCATTGAGAAAAAAATGTAGAAAAGGTTTAAGGGTTATTCATGTTTTTGCTGGATTTTGGCAGGTCAGGATAAGGTTGCTCTAATGGCATCTTGATTTTGTAGGTCATCTTACAGACGCTCCTCCTCAAAGCAGAAAAGAAGCTAAAAGACGGGGAGAAAGCTCTCAAAGACCACGAAAACATCGACTCTGCAATGGCGGTAAATAAAGACTTTGGTCTTATCAGTTTAAGTTATTCCAAACCTGACTATATGACTATATAGCTTCTTTGAGAAGTTTGCGCCAGGTTCTGACGTCGGGTGCGGGGAAACTTTTTCTCCTCTCTTTACTTTCAGCCGCGAGATGTTTGAGGAGTTTCTTACATAGACAGCCTGTTTCAAGTCACACCACTACATCCCAAAAGGATAAAGATCTGAGCTTTGACTCAGCCCAGTACTCGCCATTTCTTAATTCTCGGTTCTTGGTGGATTTGCCGGGGTGCTTTGGCTCACTGTCATCTTGCAGAATCCAGTTCTGGTTGAGCTGTGGCTTATATTTTTACAGAAACTCTCATATTTTCCTGCAAAATTGATGGTGGATGCTGTGATTGTGAGTGAGTAAGCCCCGGCTGCATAAAGACATGATACCGCCACCTCTGTGCTTTACAGTTGGCGTGAGGTTTCTTCTCCTGTTTATGACAATATTTATTGTACCCATTGAATGAATGTGTGATTTTAATAAATTCTATTCATTTACGACTAATTAATTACTTTTTTTAGTCTATTGGTACTACTTCAAATTGGTGTAGAGATGGTTGACCTATGACCTCTGGAAACATTTTTTATGAATATCTTTAAAATGGTATGGGCACAAACACAGATCACCAATTTTGTTTATTTTTTTGTAAAGTTTGGTTGACCTTTTGACCTTTAGACTTTAATTAATATCTTCAAAAGAAAAGAAGCACAAGCGAAACTTTTGTCAGCACAAACGGAGCAGAACTGATTGTCACAGATTGTGTTTGAGTTCGTAAAAGTGAGGGGACTGCTTGACCTTTCATGACCTCTAGAAACGTTTGTTAAAATCTTTAAAGCGATAGCGGCACAAATTCAACTTTTGGTTGTGCAAAACAGCAGAAAGAACGTACAAACGTTTGACACCGGTCTCATCTGATTTGACAGAGGCTGCCATGTTGTTTCGCCAGTTCAATTTGGGTAATTGTAGGGCCATCCTAATTTATTCCGCACCATAAATTGTAATTTATTTTTTTTAGTTGCATCTTAGAAATACACAAATAAACTCTCTTTTCTTCAGTTTAAGTAAATCAGTTGAACTTCTAGAACTTCGCAGAATCATTATTTCCACATTTCCACGTGTCAAAATGTGCCAAAAATCACACAACTGGCCTCCTCCAGGACTCCCTGAAGCGGGACGACGGCCAGGTGGAGCGACTGGACACGGACCTGCAGGCCCAGGTGACGAAGCTGGTGGCGGCTCTGAAGGAGATCACCAAGAGGGAAAGGCAACACATCATAGAGCGTGTGCACCAGGACTGCACCAAAGTGAGAGACGACATGAGCCAGACGGTGCACATTCAGCGCTATCTGAACCTGCTGCTGGCAGAGACCGACCCTTTCCTGCTCATCTGGGTAAGACTCTTCCAGTTACTCAGTGCAACAATGGGAATCGGCTGAAAAATGTGGCACAAGATCCTTACATTCGAAAACACAAGTAAAACCACTTGAAAGCATTAAATGGGAAAAGATGGGTGATACTGCATATTTTGGTATTGAGCTAATGCCAAGTAAATACAGAGTTAGTATTGGAAATAGCAATACTTTCACAAAACTTCTGACCTTTAGGTGTTTTTGTGGTTTTTCTTTTGGATTACTTGGATAAACTTTATAGGCATCTACAAAATACTTTAATAACACACTAACGTGATTTGTGTGCATTTTTACTTAATGAACAAATTGCAAAAATATACAATTTGAGAGGAAATCGAACAAAATTTTTTTGGGGGGAAGAGTTGAGAAACCACAGCACAAAAATAAAACAAAATCACAAGAGGGAATCTGGGGCTAAAGTATCGATCTTGTGGATCCAATTTTACACCTGTATTAACTGGTTACTCATTTAGTTTTGGTTAGCAGGGAATTTTATGATGCTGTTCTGCTTTCTGCACTCTCAAAATTTCAGTTCAGAGGTTGTAGTGGAAGCATATAGTCCTTGGTGCAGCCTGTAGTAGGGATTGGCCGCATCAGAATCAGAATCAGGAGTAGGAATGCTGGCCTCCTGCCAAAACCACAATCTTGTCACAACCACACCGGCCCAGCAGACTGCCAAACAATTTATTAGCCATATAGCTGCTATACCTGGTGTCCTGCCGCTTCTCCAGCTGAAGCCAGAGTGATGTTGCAGCTGAAGCGAACAATCCTCAGTAGTCATAATAATAAATCTCTGGCTGCCTTGCATTTGTATTTTCATTTGCATTTGCACTCCGTTTGGAAGAGGAGGTGCGCACACTTCCAAATTGTGCATGTTAACTGTATGTTTAGAGACAGAAGGAAATTGTGAATTTTTCAGGCCCAAGTTGAAATTCAATGCATGCTTCAATGCTGTCCCTGGAGAAACCCCAGCATCATAATTAGTGATGATGAGAGAGGGGGATGAAGAGGAGAAGAAGACACGAGTCACTGGGATTATGACGGGCTTAAAAAGAGACAGTCATGAAAAACACACTCACTCCAAGCTTCAGAACTTCTGTTTGATTAACTCACAGCAATTGGTGAAAAATACACACATTTTGGATCATTTGTGCATCCTTCCTCCTGACTGCACCGGTCAAGGTACATACTGCAACAGATTCAAATGATCGGAGGCAAAGGAAAGAGTACAGATTAGCCC
This sequence comes from Micropoecilia bifurca, assembly GCA_903067075.1. NCBI lineage: Eukaryota > Metazoa > Chordata > Actinopteri > Cyprinodontiformes > Poeciliidae > Micropoecilia > Micropoecilia bifurca. The sequence continues at coordinate 69,693 of CAEGAF010194005.1, read as the reverse complement.
TTACCTGCATCCGCTCAGTTGGTGAAATATTGACAGTCACAAGGCTGAGCCTATCCAGTGGATATAAATAATTTACATAGCATTGGTAAGACGTAAGGTATCTGATATAAAATAGAACTTATTCCACAAGTCTGTTGAAGGGAAATTAAAAAAAACTAAAAGAAATGGCAAGAAACTGACTGCGTACGTTCACACATTCTTTGACTTTGATTTTCCAAAACCGTTCCTCTATTTAAAGTTCAGATTCGAGATGTACACTGTGCCAGTTTAACCATCTCACATGAGCATCTCTGGCATTTTCTGCTTGTAACTAAAGCCATAGTTTGCAAAGAGGAGTCATTAAAAAAAGTTAAAAAAAATTAACTTAAAAGCTGTTTGTCTGGGGAGGTTTGGATATCAGAACTTAATGGTTATAGTCAACCCTAAAATTGTTCAGTAAATGTAGAAGAACCTTTTAAGAGTATGTCCAGCTAAATGAAAGTTGTTTATAAAACTTTATGTGTTTATTTGAGTCTGCTCATAGGCTTTACCTTTTCTTAAAATTAGGTAAATACAGCTAAAAAAATAATGTATGTACTGAAGTGAAATTTATGTTTGTGCCTTAGCTTTCAAAATGATAAAAATGAAGTTGAAATATACAGAAGTGGTGTTAAAAAAATATGCACACTCTTCCTTCTTTCATGCCCCTTTAGTGGGTTAAGTACAAATTATCAGTTAATTAACTGATAATTGTTACGTCTTGGAATCGTAATTTCCAAGAGGTCCTAAACTTCTTGGAACAGAAGAACAGAAGAATCGAAGAGCTGCAGTCCGATTGAAATGCTCCTCTAACTCACTGAGAGAGACAAACTAATGAATTAAGAAAAGCTAAAAAGATGAGTAGAAGGTGATTTTCCATCTTACTGAATCTGCAAGGTTTCACGGTTTCTCAAATATTCTCGCTGAAAATGTAGTACACTGCCTTTGTGACTGTTTCATTTAATGAAAAACGAGAAGAGACAGGACTGGTTCATGTGAATGAACAAAAAAGTGACCTTGAAGGGTTTTTTTCCCTTTTTTTCAGAGCAGATTCACATGAATCCTTGTAATTCATTCTGTGAATTCTGTGATTGTCATGTTTCTTTGTACTGTCCTTTTCTTTTGCAGGCATTTCAATCAGACGACACAAAGTAAGTCCAAACAAAGGTTGTTTCTTTTCTTTTGTTATTTTTCTGTTAAGCATGCTTAGGATGATGTAAAACCTCGATCTGCTTGCTATAAAAATGTAAGACGTAACAATCATGAATGGATTTTCTTATTCTGCACCATGCGGTGTGTTGCAGATTGCTAGCAGACCTGAACTGTCCACTTTTCCTCCCTGAGCCCATCTGTGTGGACAGGAAGCACATCCTGGAAGACGTAGAGGGCAAATATCGGGAGTTCATCACGTCCACCCTCCGCTGCCTCAGCGAACTGAAGAGGGAGCTCTGTGAGTGGCTCGTTAGTTTCACCTGTCGGCTTCACCGAACAGCGACATTACTTATCTGTGAGGAAGTAGTTTGACTTCAGGGAAATGTTTGCATTTTTCTAACACATATCTACTAAATTTTACAAACTTATTCCCAGACATGATCCTTTTGAAAAACTGTTCTTTTTTAAAAATGCAGTCATGAAAAATTATTCACATCCCTTGATTTATTTATTTACTTCCTTTTTTATTCATTTATTTATTTATTTATTTATTTACATTTGATTACATTATGAGCCAAATCCCATTATATTTATTTGTATTTTATGTAGTGAAGTAGAAGGAAAAATGTTTCTGGTTCTCAAACCTTTTTTTTTTAAACAAATACAGAATCTTAAAAGTGTGGTGTGCTCATCCTCTGAACATATAAATGTTGTATAGAACCACCAATCACTCCAATTAAAGACACAAATGTTTTGGAGATATTTTTCTTTGATATTTGACTTACTGGATTCAAAGTCAGTAAGTCAAGTGCAAGCAACATGAACCATATTCATCATGTGGGCCTGATGGCAACAGGTCCAGATTTTACTGCGTGGTTGTGAAGATATGTCCCGACTCCGTCACTGTCCACAAAATTTTATAACAAATACAAAAGAGTTCACCCAATTTTAGAGAGAAAGACACATGAAGTTGCATGAAGCTGTAACTTAATGCAGCACAGCCTTCACAGAATATATGAATTTAAATTAAGATTGTATTACGCACAGGTAGACGCTATGTGCAACTAAAGTGATTTCCGCAGTTGCCTTAGAGTTTTGCTTGGGGAAAAACCACAGCATCCACGGCGAGGTCTTTAAGGACGAACAAGTGTTAGAGAAAGTGTTGAAATTAAACTACCATTTATCATTAAGAAGGATTCACTGTTTAATACAATTCCGGATTTCTTGTTAGGTTTCAGATCACTGATAACAAGTGCAGTAAAAAGTAAACACCTTAAGAGTTGGATTCTCTCCCCACAGTAACCAGTCCTCTGTCCCTGGACACAAACTCTGCCCATCCTCTGCTGAGCATCTCTGACGACCTGCATTCAGTCACCCGTGTAAAAAGCCGGCTGCCCTGCGCCGCTCACCCCGAGCGGTTTGACCACTGGCCACAGGTCCTCACCGTCCAGACCTTCTCCTCCGGGACTCACTACTGGGAGCTGGAGGCTGAGGGATTCTGGGATGTCGCCGTCTGCTATCGGAGCATCGGACGGAAGGGGAAGGAAGGGAACGCTTTTGGAAACAACAAGGTAAAACTGTGGTGACCTTATGAAACGAGACAGATAATCCGTGAGAAACTGGGTCGGACCTGCTAACTTCGAAATATGAACATCTGGTTTTCCTTTTCCTCATTCCTTTTAGGCTTTACTTCCTACTACAGGTGTAGATTTTGCTAACTTACCACCTTCTACCTGTCTCAATGTGTTCCGAAAGGACCAACTTGAATCTCCTGTTGCCGCGTTCATTTTAAATAAAGTCAGAAACGCGTTAAGAAGGCAAATTTGCTTTTCACATGTCTTGAAATGTAAAATAGCAAAAAGTTTCTGTCCAGTGTTAGAAACAGCGAAGTCCTGAATGTTTATGTGGTTGTGTTGATGATTCATCGTTGAGTCGTTTGTCTGAGAACAGTGTTGCTGATCCTGTCGTTTCTGTTTGGACTACTAATCTATGTAATTTTTTTCCTATTTTGTCCTTGTTTTGAGTCTTTGGTTAAAGCATCGCTACTGTATTTCCCCAGGTGTCGTGGAGCTTGACGCAGCAGCACGACAAAAAGCTGTCTGCCTGGCACAACCGCAGGAAGACACGGCTCACGTACCAAATGGTCGGCAATCGAGTTGCAGTTGCCGTGGACTACAACTCCGGGACCATCACCTTCTCAGAAGTGGGACCTTCCAACACCCTGATCCACCTCCACACTTTCTCCACCAGCTTCGCCCACCCTGTGTGTTTGGGCTTCGGACTTTATAAAGCTGAGCTCAAGAGCCGCATCTCTGTCGTCAAAGTGTGAGCAGGAGATCGACGGGACTGGAACTTTTGTCGTGAAACACGCCCACTTCCTGACTGACTGTAATGGCGTTCTCCTCCTAAAAAGTGCGTTGATGGCGTATCAACATGGTCGCCTGTCTCAGAAATGCTTTCTAACAATGTGAAATGTGAGCACAGAAACCTGACGGTCTTTAAAATAAAGGGAGAGCTCTGTTTTTAATCAAATTTGAAGTATTGTTATACATTTTTTATTACTAACCTTGGATTGAGAAAACCCATTCAATTAGAGACGGTTATCATTGAAGAATATTCTTTTAACAAAATCACACAATTATTGAGTTAGCACATCCTATAAAATGTAGCTTTAAAGAAAATTGAAGCATGGTAGAGGATCCATGATGCTGGGGGCCGATTTCTCCTCCAAAAGCCCTGAAACCCTTGTGAGAGCGCATGGCGACGTAAAGTCTTCTGGTGTAACTCAAATTAAGAAAAATAAATGATTTTGACTTTTAATGCAACACATTTTCCCACTTCCTTAGCAGGGGTGCAAATCCTCGTGAAGGCTGCCGCATGTGTGAGTTTCAACCAAAAGGATTCAGGATGTCTCACTTCCAAGTCTTAAAAAGAAAAATCTTTTTTCTTTTTTATTTGACAAATTCACATCTTATAAGTAGCCTTCTGAATTTACAGCTTTGAAATCGCGCACCTTTTGACACCGTAGCTAACAGTCAAGCAAATAATTATTACTTTACCGGAAAGATTCATTGTGCTTTCATCCTTTTTAGCTAACCTTCAACTCGAGTCATGTCTCTGCTCTTACTGGAAACTAGAAGAAGAAGAAGAAATAAAAAACAACTGACACACTCTGTGTAACTTTGCTCTTTGAAGCTGAGCAGACTCCCAATCACCTTCCTTTATTCTTCTGTTAGGGTGAGTGGGTGGATGCAAGGTAAGAGGGTGAGGAAGAAGCAGATGAACAGAGGGGGTGGCTGAGAAGAGAAGGGAGGACAAACACACACAGAGAGAGAGGGGGGGAGAGAGAGAGAGATCAGAAGATACTCCAAATCGGCAATCAGCTCGACTTGCAGTGAGAATGTGACTGGAAGAGCTGGAAAACAAGGATTTTTCCCGCTTCGCCTGACTTTGTCTGGACAGATCTCGCAGGGTTTGCTGACATGGGACACAAGCTTCTTCAGCTGAAAACAGGTGATTGTCTAGGTTTTGTTTACCATCTATTTTTTCAAGCAAATGGTCATTCTATTTAATGGTAAATATTCATAAACAATACTCATTAAAACTGAGGTTCTATACAGGGGGCTAGCCTCTGCAAAACTGTTTCATTTCAGCCAGTCAGAAGATCATACTGATACTGAGCTGACCAAGTCCTGTTAGTGTGTGCAGCTACAGCATATGTTGAGAGGGTGTTTTCGTGAAGGTGTGTGTGCTGAGGATGCGTGAGGGAGGGAGGGGGTCTCTGTGTAAAAGACAGATGGTCACTCAGTGGAGTTGTTCCCTTTCTCAGTCTCTCCTTCTGAGTCTCCCTGTCATCCCTCCAGAATCCTGCCTCATCACTTTTTTTCTTTGTCATCCATCCTCTTTTCTCACTTGTCTCATTTTTAAAAAAATTATTTATTTATTTATGCATTTATTTATATATTTTTTGACTCTGTCCACACGCATGTCTCTTAACTCTTCAGATTGCTCAAAAGCTGTACTTTCAGACCCTCTCGGGGCTTGTTTCACCAGGTTCAGTCATGCCAATCTGGTCTGTCCACTTTGACCTCCTGATATTACCGAGCCTGCTGCTGCAGCTGCTCCTGTTGCTCTCGGCGCCCCTGGAAAGCGGCGCCCAGAACGACACGGAGCCCATCATCCTGGAGGGGAAGTGCCTGGTGGTGTGTGACTCCACGCCTTCGTCGGAGCCCGCTGGGAGCGCGCTGGGCATGTCGGTCCGCTCCGGCTCAGGACGGGTGGCCTTCTCGGCCAGCCGGCAGACCAACCACGAGCCCACAGACATGAGCAACCGCACCATGATTATCTACTTTGATAACGTGAGTAGCTTTGAAATAGTCTGTAAGAAGGCTTTGGTTGCAGGCCACCGAATTGTATTTGTTTCTCAAAATTTAATCAGTCTATTAGTGGAATGAGTAAATAGTTTTTTTCTAATCAGAGTAATGCTGCGTACTTTCGGGTGACTAAATGAGGTTCCAATGATGAAATTGGAATATTGAGAGAATGCAGCCGAAAACTGAGCTATCACTTATTGGGTTGATAATTAATCACACGACAATATCGTAACGATGAATTAAGTAAAGAACCACTATCAGCCCAGAAAACAGCCTAATCAGAACACCAAACGCTCAGAACGTCGCGTGGCGCAGAGGTCAGAGCGCGCGCCACGCATGCGGTGGCTATAAAGATGGCGGCCGTGCCGAGTTAGTCTCTTACTTGTTAGATTACTGTCAAATAGAGGCCACTGGTGCCGAACAAACACCTTACTTTGGTCTGAATTGTTTTGATTACTAAATTGGGTGCTACATTGCACAATTAATGCCAGAATAGGATCTATGACATTTTTCGGAACCAACACTTTAAGTTTCCAGGGAGAGATCAAATCCAAACCAAAATATAACAAAAATATTTCCGTCTGGAAATAGTTTGTGCTCGAGGTCTACTAGGCACTAAGCAGGTAAGATCATTACTTTAAAGAGCTTTACCCGAGACTGACAGGTTAAGACCTCCGGCAAACATCTTGGTCTACGCATAACAATGATAAACACAGGAAATTCCAGTGCTTGAAAGATGCGAAAGAAGAAGATTCACTTTTGTTGTCCCACATCTACTAATATGAATGCACATCTGATTACATCCAGGCACTGAGGCTAAATGATAATAAGCTAAAGATTGAACATTTGGACTTGGTGTGCTGCCCACAAAACTGTGAGATTATGCAGCACATTCAAGGCTTTTTTACAGTGCAAATGTAGAAGAAAGAATCAATAGCTTTGAGACCGAGGTCCAACTGAATGTGTAATAAATAGAGTTACTGGAGTGACCTTGGAGTAGGCATGAATGCTTTTAACATCAGTACTCACACTTCTTCAAAGTGTTTTTCTTTGAAGACATTTTGAAGAAGTGTCATACCTTGGACTCTCTTGACAATTTCCTTGCTGACATCGCCTACCTCACCTGCATTTCCCCCCTCAAAATCTTCGCAGATTTTAGTCAACGTGGGCACTCACTTTGACCAAGAGAGCAGCGTCTTTGTTGCGCCACGCAGAGGGGTTTACAGTTTCAACTTCCATGTCGTGAAGGCCTACAACAGACAGACAATTCAGGTATGCTATCACCCTAATTCGAGCAGTTGCAGTTGAGGTTGTAGCCTCTTCCGGCGTTCTCCCTGATCCGCGTGTTTGATGGCTCTTAGGTCAGCCTGATGGTGAATGGCTGGCCAATGATTTCAGCGTTTGCGGGAGACCAAGACGTGACCAGAGAAGCAGCGACCAACGCAGGCCTGGTGATTCTGGAGAAGGGTGACAAGGCCTACCTCAGACTGGAGAGGGGGAACCTGATGGGAGGCTGGAAGTACTCCACGTTCTCCGGCTTCCTCGTCTTCCCCTTGTGAGACAGGTGGAAAGTGGAAGTGCTGGGTAACAGGAAAGGTGTGAGTGATGGGTGTTACAGTGCTTTGCAAAAGTAGCTACACCTCTTGAACTTCTTGACATCACGAGTCCGTTCGTCTTTTGAAAACATGTCAGCCTCAGTTAGGTTGGGTGGAGAGCATATGCGACCATTTTCCAAGATGCTTGCATCTTGGAAAATGATGCAAAGACATGCTGGGTCATTCTAACACATGATGATTTTTTTTTTCTTACCAGAGTCCCTTCTACCACGTGCTTGTTATTTATCTTCTGGAAAACTGCAAAAAGTACTTCTTTTGATTCCCTTTCTTGCCACAATTCCACAAAATTCAGATTGGTGGCGTTCATGGCTGATGGTTGGCCAATCAATAGATTATCCAAACTGAACTGTGTATCTCTGCAGCTTCTTCTGGGTTACTGCTTGCCCGGCTCTCTGACTGATCCTTTACTTCACTTTAGGCCAGATGCCTTATCTTGGTAGGTTTAGATTTGTGCCATAGTGTTTCCATTTCCAAATAATTGGTGGAACATCGCTCTGTGAGATGTTGAAAACTTGGGATATGCTTTTAGCAAAACTTCTCTGCACCTTTCTCCCTGACCCATCTGCAGTGTTTCTTGGTCTTCATGACGCATGTTTTCTAACAAACCTCTCAGGCGTCTCAGAACAACATGGATTTATAATAATATTAAATAACACTCAGTGGACTGTCTAACTTCTAAAAGCAGCTCGTTGTATTGGATTTTATTGAAAACAAATCAAATTAAAGAGGGTTTATTTCCCTTCAACTTCACAACTATACATCTGAAACAAAAATCCCACAAATGTAGACAGACGTTTCTCGTTGTAACCTTATAAAATGTGTAAACGTTTGAGGTGTATGCCTTTGCAAGGTGCTGTACATCCAGTTTTAGGACTAAACAAATAAAGAGAACTATCTATAAAAAAAGTTGCTGAAAAGCTACAAACACTCTATGGAAATAATTTATTTATTTTGTCTTCATGTGAAATATTTATTGTTTATAATGATTGTGGAAAAAGTATCTATTTGTGCTCCTGTGCTGACATAATGCCAAGCCTTAATTTTTGTTTGTGTTAACACCTAGCTGTGCTCCAAATATCAGGCTTAAAAAAAGTATTTTGTTTGAGTTTCCTGTATGACTGTTTCTCCTCTGTCTGCCTGTCAGCATTATACAAAAAATGTCTATTTACCAACAAATTTCTATAAAGAACAAAGCACTAAAAAAAACCCTGAAATCATCTCAACTTGATTGTTTGCATGCAAAAAAGGATTTTATGAATCACTGCAACAGTGACTGTTTAATCTGCAAAAGCAAGGCAGATTTCCTCGTGCCCTTTCATGCTGCCGCGTTCGGCGGCAGCGGTTTGTAAATATAGCTCCCACCAGCCGAGCTGGCGTTGGCGAGGACCAGGCACACCAGCGTGCGACGCGGTATAAGTGCCGAGTGTGGCGGATGCTCCTTGCAGAGACACGGACAGATGGAGGCTTTGGCGAGCCTGCCGGCTCATCCCTGCAGGACATCCATGGATAAAGTGTGGCGCACTGTCACATGAAGTCATTTACGCTTCCCTGGTTCAGAACCACCGCTCTCAGTTTGTCTGTTTGTTTTTCCTTAACACGCGTCTTTACTAAAACAGTCATAGATATAGGACCAGGTTTAGGGGTATTTGGTCACAATGCCCTACTCACAGAGGTTCCTTTTACACTTAAGCTACAAATTTCAGTAGATTGATGGTTAAAGGGGCAGCAATATATAAAAAATATTTTTATGTGTCTTTATATCACGTTATCAAGTTATTCCTCTCAACAAAAAACATACCTGGAGTGCTGCTTTGATTCTTTTATGCTTGTTTGAGAAATCCTTTAATTTTCTGTGGAAACCATTTGGGGTTGCCTAATCGCTTGCTGCTACTAAGCTCCGCCTATTTGCACGAAGCACCTCCTTGTAGCTCCAGTCTCCAGCCACTCAGCTCCTCCAGACTAGTGGCAGCAGCAATTAGCAATCACCTGGTGGAACTGCACCTCTGTGGAGCTAAATATATGAACTATTTCTCAGTCCAATAAAAAGGAAAACATTTGTAAACAGGTTAACAGAGAAATGTTGTTATGACATACTGAAGACAGAGTGTTAAAAGAACAGCAGCTTCTTAAAGAGACAGATGCCCAATTTCAAGGCATCAAATTGTAAAGTCAAATTTCTTTTAAGCCATACTTGATATACATACAGCATTTTTATAACAACCGGTGGTAACATACTTACTTGACTATGCCATAAAATGCTCATATGTACCTGGAAAATACATAATACTGCCCCTTTAAATACATCAGCTAGGATTTTAGGCATTGCCCCCATAGGACTTTGTTGTTCTAGAATTATCTTTATAAAAATCTCCTACTTATGGCATAATTTTACAGATATGTCTTCATCTGTAAAGGAGAAAAGATATGCACATCCAAAAACCCACTAGACAGGCTGCTGGCTGCTAAAAATTAATATCTGAAGAGCATAAAAGTAGGTCTGTGCTCTAAACTGAGCTCCCATTGCAATTTTCCAATAAAATGTCATCACACTTAAGGTTCACTGCTCTACTCAATCTGAGGAAGAGCAGCAGGGATATTTAACAAAGAATAGCAAAAGGAGTTGGTGTTCATTAACACAAAAACACTCAAACTGACCCAAAGCATTTTAGTAACTACTGTATATGTGACAATGGAAATACACCAGAAAAATCTGTTTTAACAAAAACATAATCATTGTCAAAACATTTCTTATTGATGATTAATTATTAAAACATTTCATATGGGCTTGCTTACAAGCTTTACTGCTTTGGTTTTTATGGGGACAGTTCGAAGTGAGTCAGGACTCATCGGACGAAATGTAAACAGTGAAAGTTACTAATGAACAAAATCACTTTAGCAGCAAAGAGAAATGACCAAAATGCTAGTACAATTTAAAAGATCTGATGGTTAGCTGAGGGTAAGGTGTTAATTGAGAGAGGACATCTGTCATTTTGATTAAATGGAGCAGAATGGTCGCTTTCAAGGGGTTTGGTGCATGAATTTGTTCCTCCTTGAACAATTTTCACATATAAGAAAACTGCTATTAGTAAGATTGTACCCAAAATCAGCCAACTAAGGATTGTTGCCACCAGTACCGACACAGTATGCTCAAGGACAGCAGAAAGAATGCATGATTTAACATTTTTTTTGGAGGGGGGATGATAAGTACAGTTTTGGCTGAGACTTGATGCTGGTTTGGTGTCAAGAATGGCAACAAAGAATCCAGATTTCTCTCGAAAAAAAACCCCCATCAGCAACAGATTTTCATTCCACAAAGAGCACCAGGAATTAAGAGGGGTAACGTTATTTTTTCCAATACATCTCCCAGGGAAATTTATATAACGCCTGTCCCGAGATTAAAAAGTGCATTATGTTATGAGCCCTGTGCCATATGAACAGTCTCACGATCCAAATTGAATAAATTTAACATAATCTCATTACATTAAAAAGAAACTCATAAAACAAAGATCTAAACAATAAATTACATTAAAGGTGGAATGAACAAATAACTATCTTCTAATCTGACTCCTACTTTTCATAAAAGAAACTAGCGAATGGCTATGTTTTAATGTCAGGACACTAGAGGGCGCCAAAGTCCCGGAATTTCTGCTAGACGCGCGAACATAATTTTGATACAATATGGAAAGCTTGTATATATTTGATATAATAATAATTACCAGAACACGATGCAATGGGTAATCATGTGGTCTGCGTTTATGGATCTAAAAAAGGTCAACGGCAACACCTCAGGAAGTCTGCATTCAAATGATGGGGGCTGTTAACCTGAGCTATGGCAAATGCAATAAATTGCAAAAAAAAAATTACACCGTCAAACACAAACACGTCTGAAGGGCGAGTCGTCATTTGAAACACATCAAATTACTTGTGGTTTTCTCAGGTCAATTCTAAAAGCGGCTGGCTTTAACTGACGGCATCTTCAGCTGTGAAACTGCAGTGATGAAGATCACCGAGTCAAATGATCCCTACTAGGCCGCATTTATTGTTCTCTCATCCGAACTACGGGGTCTCATCCCGCCCCATGTTGGGGGAGAGTAAAAATGACTGATATTAAGCTGAGCCAATGAAATCGCCGCATTCCGCCGGCCGGGAGAAACCCGACCAATCACCGGTTAGCAACTGCACAGTGGGCTCGCTTTCTGCGTTCTCTCTAGCAAGAAGTTAGTTCCTGCTCTTCCCTGGCCGTTTCCTGTAATCGTACAGTGTTGTGAGACGGAGAAAGCCATGTGTGTCGATGCAAAGGTAAATTTAGCACCCCGAATTTATTACTGTGAGAGTCGAGGGGGTGGTTGGGATGGTTATTTCACGGTATTTTTGCCGAAAATTTAGACGCAGACCAACCGAAACAGCATTGCGGCCTAACCTGTGTCTGAACGTTGTCGGGCAGTGGTTATTGTGGCACGTTGCTTTGGTTTGGTCCGGTTTGTTGATGAGATTGAAGGAGTCCGGTAGACTGAATGGTTGCTAGTAAATGACAGAGAGGGGACCCAAGAACCACGGACGTCCAGTGAACCGTATTTTTGACCCCTGTATGTGCTCTCGGTGTCTCAGACGCTTTGGTAATCGACACATTTTGGTCGCTGTAGAAGCTAATGCTAGCCGACGGGGTTTATAAGAGAGACTGCGATAGGAGCAGGGAGGAAAACATCCTACATGTCCTGCATCCGTACCCTGCTTGTTTGACTTTACTACACATTATTCCCATTCAGAACGTTTCTTTAGAACTACACTAAATATTTAAGAGCACTGAATTTGCCTAATTATGCATTCGGAGTTTATCCTACCCTCATTGTACTAACAAAGGTTTTCTGCTCATTTTGCCCATGAATGTATCAAAAAAAATCTTCTTTCGTAACTAGTTTTCACTCTTTTATGGACCATTTAGGATTAGTAATAATAATAATTATATTTTATGCAATATCTTTCAGAAATGTCCACTCCTCTGGAACTTTTTCCACACTTTGTCCAGTTGCATCCTTTGATAGAGCAACACAAGGCATAACATCACTGTGAAGTACAAGGAAAACAATAATCTTACTTTACAAAATTAAAATCTGAAAAGTGTGGCATGCACTTGTGTGCAAATGCCTCACATATAAGGATTCTTTAAGGTATTGTGTTTCTTATCATGGTTTTGAATAGTAAACCTCTGTCACTATTTCCAACAGCTGCTCTTTTATTATTGCTCTATATTTCGCTCCATTTAGCTTCTCATTAACTCTGAACTGCTTTTCTGTTTGAGCAGCATGATGCTTCCACCACCATGTCTCGCAATGCAGATGATGTGTGGCATTGTATTTTGATTGCACAGCATTTTGCCAGTTGGTCATGAAGTAGAAAACACACTAATCTATTTTAATAATACATAAATTAAGTTATTTTACAACTTAGTCGACTTCTGAAGGCAGTTGGATCAGATATAGTTATGTATATCAGAGTAAACAAGGTGAAGTACAAATGTATGTTCCATTTTTCAAACTTTTAATTATTTACCCAAGTCTTGTAAAATCATGTTCCTTTTCTTCCACTAGTTTTATGAATTTAGTCATGCAATTTACAAGGTTTAGATAGTGACGCACAGAGTTCAATGTAAATTAAAACTTCTATGAACCAATTTAACGTACTACAAGATTGTCATTACTTTATTTTTTGGCCATATATTGCTTAAAACTTTTTGATCCTTGAAGTCTCCACTACACCAGGATGTTTATGTTATCTCCATGTTTATATACAATGCTTAAGTCTGTATGACAAATCAAAATACCAATAAATTCTTTTTATAGTAAAAGCTCATTAGATGGGATCGTTTTATATATTTTTGTTGTAAACTTTGGTTTATGTGTTCATATTGGCCCAATTCTTGTCTTCAGCAATACTTTTCTAGAAGTTAAAGCTTCTAGTTGATGGTAAGCCATTAAACTATTTGCCTTTTTTTCCTCAGCTATCTACCTGAAAGTTGAGAAGAATCGGGACAACTACCACATCGCTTCCATCTCGGAGTCTTTTAAGCTTTCTGCCCGTCTCCCTGTGCGGAGTGGGCAAAGATGGCGGATCCCATTATGGACCTCTTCGAGGACACTCCCCTGTTCAACCTGGACTCCCTGCCGGACGACTCCTTCTCTCACGGCTCCTCGGACCCCGTGGAGGAAGCTCTGAAGCTGGCTTTGGGGCAGGCCGTCCCGACGACGGGCGAGCCGGAGTCCGCTCCCGAACTCGCCATCAGCACCAGCCTCGGCGTTCCTGTAGCAGCTCCGGTCATCCCGGACCCAGCTCCCGTTCACGTTCCCACCCAGCAGCCGGTGCCAGCGGCGCCCTTTCAGACTGTTTCTATCGCCCAGGCCGTCGATGCCGGAGCGGCGACCTTCCTGACCTCAGCCCCCGCCCCGGTTGAGACTGTGCCACAGATGCAGGCCCAGACTACCATCTCTGTTGCCAGCAACACCAGCGGGGTGTCCAGTAGCACCGTCCTGCTGAGCTCACCTCTGACTGTTTCCAGCTCCCCAGCGACCACCGCCACCACGCAGCAGCTGACTCAGATAACGCACCAGCTCACGCCCCAGCAGTTAGCCGCCATCACGCAGCAAGCCGGCGGGAAAATCGTCATCCTCAAAGGTCCCCAGGGTCAGGCACAGGTGCTGCAGGCAGTATCAGGAACCGCGGGTCAGGCCGGTGGAAAGGTCATCCGCCTGTTGTCTGGCACGCCGCTCAAGCCTGGCATGTCCATACTGCAGGGAGGTACAGTCTTAAATCAGGCCAGCCCAGGACAGACCCAGGTCAAGGTGGGGGCCGCAGGGGTGCAGCGGCTACTGCAGTCCGCCAACGGGCCGGTCAAGCAGGTGTTGCTCACGTCCATGCCTCAGCAGACACAAGGTCAGACCGTTCAGGTGCAGATTCCAGCCCAGGCACAGATGGCTCAAGGTCAGACTACTGTCCAGGTTCAACCTCAGCCTCAAACCGCTCAGATCCAAGTCCAGCCTCAGGGCCAGACCACCCAGATTCAGCTCCAACCCCAGGCCCAGACTGCCCAGATCCAGGTCCAGGCTCCGGGCCAGGCAGCTCAGCCCCAGCTCCAGACCCAGGGTCAGGTGCAGCTCCAGCCGGCCATGCAGGGCCAGACGCAGGTGAGCAATACCACGGTTTCCTCTACATGGAACTGACCTTGGTGCATGACAAAATAAAAGCCACCAGACCTTCAGAATGGATTTTTCATATAGATGCTTAAAACAATGCGAAGCAAATGAGATTATCAGAATTTATACGTTAAAATTTGCTTTATGTTGAAAAACCAACACATCCGCTTCCCGCTTGTCTGGCTGCAAACTGCTGTGTGCTGAACTGCTTTCAGGAGTTAAGTAAAAGTAGAGACGACAGGCTGAGGGAGAGAAAAGGTGAAAGGAAAGTTCCTAAGACAGGTCAAGTTGAACACATTGTTAGATCAAGAGTATGAAAACAACTCCAGGGTTAACAAATGTTGCATTTGAACGACAATAATGCAGTTAATGAATATAGCTTGGCCTTCATGTGTAATGCTTCGGATACCATTTGAGCAGCACCACACATATCAATGTCAGCTAATTTTTATTTTAGACTAGACACCAAGAAAATTGAGTTTAAAAAAGCGTGGTTCTAGATGTCCTTATTCTGATAATTGATCTATGTAAGTTTGTACTTTTTACATTCATTTATGAATAATGTTTTTGTTTTACCACATTATCCTGATTCTTCATTCAAAGTTGTTCATTTTTTAATGGTTTCCATCTGAGAATCTGCTGATTGTTGCAGGCTACTTAGAAAATAGTTTTTAGTTCAAAGTTAAGGATAAGAGAATTTTTTTTCTGCATTTGAAAACTATAGGAATCTTGAGGCGTTGTTGATCTGACTTATTTTGATGTCAAAAAAGCAACAAACAGGCCTTTACCGCTCTACAGATATCTCATAATGACTACCCTCTCACCTGTCTGTTTCTAGGGTGGCGAAGCAAAGCGCATCACCCTGGTTCTCCAGCAGCCGTCCCAGTCCGGCTCCGCAGCCCCTGTGGGTCAAGCCGTTACCGCTCAACAGCAGGTGGCAACCGGAGGTCAACAGCAGCCAACGCAGGCCCCTGCCAGGCTGGTTCTGGGTCAGCTCCCTAGCGGCAAACTGGTGCTCCAGGGAAGCCAGCTAGCGGCTCTGACCCAGGCCCGGGCTGCAGGTCAGGCCGGGGGGCAGCCCAAGGTCCTCACAATCCAGCTACAAGTACAACAGCAGCCCAACCAACAAGGAGGAGTGAAGGTGAGATTTGAAGTGGGTAGACCTGGTATTAACATGCATCCAGGCTGAGCTGATTGGAAGTAGCACTTCAGATCAGTGTTCAGATTTTGCACACTTGACACACTAATAACCATGTAGCCAGTTTACGAATCTGCTGGTGTTTTCTGTAGCATCTTCACTTCATTCTGTAACTTCGATCCTGGTGTGGTCCAGCTCAGATTAGTTTGAGACACATTTGAGTTAAGTTATTACAACTCCAGACTCTATCAGCTCACCTGTGAAGTTTGAAAATATGTTTCATGAGACAGCCAATGGAGAATAAATAATGTGTGACCTTTCAAAGCTTTAGCTTCAGCACAGAAGAGATTTGAACATATAAAACCACACAGCAATAAAACTGCATACTTGGCTAGCACACTACTAGCTTAAGCACACAGTTGATTTAATGAGTGTGAAAGCTGAAAAAGAAAAACCTAAATATCACACAGATTTCTTCAGACCACTTTTAGAGGCGTACTTAATACCTATTCTGAAGAATATTGTGCTAAATGTGATGACCGAATGTGATTGAATCATTTTCTTTATGTGAAAGTGAAAGCATTTGCTCACTTTCTGTTGATATTGTTTTAGAACTACAGCAATTAGTGCCAAAGTCAAAGGGAAGTGTACTTCCTCTTTATAAAGAAAACAGTAAAGAAAAGTTATCCAACACTGATTAAAATGGCATCTAAGCAATATTATCTCAGATTGTTAAAGCTACAGTATGTAACCCTTATAAAGAGAATGTTTTTTTACATATTTATTAAAACTGTTGCTATGTTGTGACAGATAATCTGTAAAAAAAAAACCAAAACAACCAAATATAGAGCTCAGCTGCCTTCTTCCAGAACTGCAGAAATAAACTACTGTCAGAAGCAACCAATCAGAGCCAGGAGGAGGGACTTAGTGCTGTTAATCAGGCTAGTGCACTTGCTGCTTACATTTCAGCAGATGGAGCTCAGTTTTCTCAGATAATCCGTCTAATATTAAACTGTCTTAGCAAATATTTCAAAAATGATGATTATATAAAAGTTACATAGTGGAGCTTTAATGTCTGAATATTACAGTAGCTTAAGTGTTTTGAACATAAACAAAGCTGTTTGTTGCTCAGCTAACACACGGGACACACTGAGTGGGTTTTCCTGTCAGTTTTTGGTAGACCTGGCATTACGTGGGCTAATGCCAGGTCTGAAAGAGGCTTGAGTGAAGTAAAGTTTTTTTACAACACATTTCAGCAACAAGGCAGTGCAAAGAGCTTCACCCCATAAAAACGTTAATACATTAACCAATAATGAAGCGAGCATTGAACATTGTATTTTGTCAAAAACCATCATCAAGCAAATATACTGTATATTAAAATATATTGAGCAATCTTCCACTTATTAGGAGTCCAAGGCAACTCTAGATAGGTGGGTTTTTAGCCCTGATTTAAAGGCACTCAGTGTTTCAACATCTTTGCAGTTTTCTGGGAGTTTGTTCCATATTAGTCGTGCACAAAAGCTGGATGACTTTAAAATTAAGTAATTTGATATTGCCTTAATTAATAAACGTCTCCTACGTTGACGCAACATCGATGAAACATCAGTGGTTACATCGTCGGCCCTGAAGCTGCTGGTTTTCCACCACTCCACTTTCTTCACATCCCTGAAGGTTTTGTTTAACCTGTAACGGGGCCGACCTGTCGTCTGCAGCTAGTGTCTGCGTGAGCGCCGTTAAGATGACTAATTCAAATCTTTTTCTCAGAATGACTAATGCATATGAAATAATGAGGGATTGTGGTTTTACTATATGGTTTTTGTAGAGAATCACATTCAGGTCACATCTGGGTGCAATATTTAATGGGTTCAAAATCAAATTCTGTGTCGGTCGTTAGAAGAATCACTAAGTTCAAATTATGTAAAAAAAAAAAAATCTACTATTAGGCACCTTTTGCTCTCCAATTATTAATCGGTTAATAGTAGCTTTAGATAGTTGTGCAGGAAGGACACACTTTCATATGTTGATGTTGAATTATGTTAAATAATTTTTAGATGTAGAAGCATCCATTCTTATCAATGACTAAATGATTGCTATGTTATTACATTTTAGGTAATAAAATGTTTACTTTCCATATTTATAAAATTAATTTAATTATTCTTTCATCTTTTAACGCAATAAAATAATTCATTGTAAAAAAAATTAAGTGGTTAAATGAAAAAGTAGCAGACTGTGGCAATTTTTCATTTTTATTTGATTAATCTTCAGAATAACCGATACAATAATATGTCACTAAAATAATTATTAGTTGCAACCCTAAAAACATTAAAAGATGTGAATTTTGCATTTTAAAACATGGCCAGTGTAGGAATAGTTTCTTTCGATGTTTTAAAATGTTTTGCTTACTATTATATGTATGGTTAACCTTTCTCTCTGGCGTTGACAGTACCAGTTGGTATCGGGGGCTGGCGGCACCGGCAGCCCGCAGGTGCTGCAGATTTCCCAGGGCCAAGGAGGTCAGCGGGTCGCCGTACCTCTGAAAATGCTGCTGCAGCCGCAGGTAGAGCCGCTCACTTGCATGTAAACACACACGAGAGCATAATTGTGCAGAAAATTAAATTTCTTCCGTTTGTTTTTCTCTCTGTCCAGACGAGCTCGGCCGCATCTTCTGGCGGCACCGTCTCCGTGGTGAAGGTCATCAACCCGTCGACGGCAGCCCCCCCAGCTACGAGCACGACTCCATCGCAGGCCATTCGCATCACCAAGGCCCCCGGCGAGCCCGCGGCCGTCCGACGCGTGGAGATCCTCTGCAAGCAGGAGAAGGCCAATCGAATAGTGGCAGAGGCCATCGCTCGGGCCAAAGCACGCGGCGAGAAGAACCTGCCCAGAGTCCTGAATCAGGACGAGCTTCCGTCTACGCAAACCTCCCCAGAGATGGGAGGGACTCTGACTGTTGTCTCCACCGCGAAAAAGAAAAGCAGCGGCGGGGGAAGCAAAAAGAAAAGTCCCATATCTGGAGGACCGATACCCAAAATCATTGTGGGAACCGACAAGAAGGGCAAAGTGGTGAAAATATCAGGAGGGACGATTGCAATGAGCGGCGGCGCAGTTATAGCCGGAGCCGGAAACAAAAGCAAGAGCAAGGCTAAAGCAAAGTAAGTGTTCTGCTCTGTGTAGTGACTTCACCATGTTAGCTCTTACCTCGTATCTAAGTTTCACCTTTCTCTCCACTTTACCCCATCAGCACTATTACCCTGGTAGGAGCAAAGAAAAGAAAGAGAAACGCATCTTCAGACGTGTCTGATGGGGAGCTGAGCCCACCTTCACCTGCTGCACTGGATGACGACATGATCATGGTAAAAAAAAAAAAAGAAACAAAGATTCAGCACTTCAGAGTTTTGATTGATTATTTTGATCATTAATAGAGCAATCAAATAAAAAAGCTGTCCCATTCTGTCGCAGCTACTTAAGCTAGTAAAAATAAATATATGAAAGTGGAAAAGTTCAAATTTTACGATTCAAACATCACTTTAAGTCTCAAATTGGAAGTATGACAAAACCGATGAGAAATAAAACATTTCAATTTAATTTAAAAATTAAAAAACAAGCTTAAACTGAGGCATTAGTAAACCATTCCTCTTACATTACATTTCACTTTCAGCCCCAAACTTAAAGTATGAAAGAACATATTTAAAATAAAATAGGTATTTCTTGTCTTTGTTTTTTCATTTCATTACTCTTCCCTAACTAACAATTCCCTGGTCTGGCCAGAAGAGGCGCTCCAACCGTGTGGTGAAGAGGAAGAAGTACACGGAGGACTTGGATATTAAGATAACGGACGACGAGGACGAGCAGGAAGACGTGGACGTTACCACGACGGCAGCCGCCGTGGCCTCCATCAGCGGAGGGGCGGCAGCTCAGCTGAAACAGGAAGTGGAGCTCGACGGCAACGGACAGCCCAGCATGCAGTTTTTTGTGGCGAGTTGCTGAAATGAGAAATTATCTTGGATCAATAATGGCTGTTTTTTTTTAACATGTTTATATCTATTTGCAGATTTGATTTTGTTAAACTCTTTTTTTTTCTTTTCTTTTTTAGGAGAATCCGAGTGAGGAAGATGCCGCCATCGTAGACAAAGTCTTGTCAATGAGGATAACCAAGAAAGAGGTTTTTGTTTGTTTGTTTAAATCAGAAACACTATCTTTTGTGATTTGACTCTTTCCTAAATGGGTTTTCTTCTTTTTAAGGTTTCCCCGGGCCAGTATACGAACGCTGAGGAGTTCTTTGTTAAATACAAAAACTAGTAAGTCTCCTTAATA
Organism: Micropoecilia bifurca; assembly: GCA_903067075.1. NCBI lineage: Eukaryota > Metazoa > Chordata > Actinopteri > Cyprinodontiformes > Poeciliidae > Micropoecilia > Micropoecilia bifurca. Next base: position 49,895 of record CAEGAF010194005.1, on the reverse strand, counting down.
TTAGTCACTGTAACGAGTGTGAAGCATCGCCGTGAAACCTCCCCGTCTCGTTCTCAGTTCATACCTGCACTGTGAGTGGGCCACGCTGGAGCAGCTGGAGAAAGACAAGAGGATCCATCAAAAGATCAAGAGATTCAAGACCAAACACGCTCAGATGAGGCATTTGTTCCAGGAGGTCAGCTCCTTCTGGCCGACTCTCGGACATTCCCACTGGGGAAGGACGTCGGCGAACTGAACTGTAACTGTGGTTCTCTGCAGGACGAGGAGTCTTTCAACCCAGACTACGTGGAGGTGGACAGGATCCTCGACGTGTCCCACAGCGTGGACAAAGACAACGGCGAGGTCGGTGACGGGTCTCTTGGTTCACAATGAGACCTAAGACTCTTCTACTCCTCTGCTTAGTTAAGTGTCATATTTTCAGGAAGTTAATATTGTCTGATTTTCTCCAGCCCGTCATCTACTACCTGGTGAAGTGGTGCTCTCTGCCTTACGAAGACGCTACCTGGGAGCTGAAGGAAGACGTCGACGAGGGGAAAGTTGAAGAGTTCGGCAAAATCCAAAACAGACAACCTCGCCTGAAGAGATCGGTGAGTCATTTCTTGATCAAAGCATATTTTAAACTTACCCAGACCAAGCTTAATGTTTATGCTGGGGAAGGATTACAACATTTTGATAAACGATAAAGCGGAGAATTCGAGATATTGTCTGTAAGTTGTGGAAAATGCATACAAGCGACTCTAAAGGATTGCAGTGTAGGAAATCCTGTTCAGTTGATTTTATTTGCTATTTTTGTTCAAAATCTTTTAATTAATAATTAAATGTTTCAATAAATCACTTTATTAATCAACTGCAGGCTTTTCTCCATTCATAAATTGTTCAATAATTCCTGATTTTTTTTCTATTTAATTGTTAAACTCTTATCTATTACAACAGCAGCTGTTTGTTGAACGTTAAATGTGTTGCTCTTCAATTTCAGAAAGATAAAAACGATTTAAAAAGAGACAGTTTAGTGAAAAACTGAATATTCAGCTTTTTAAGCTCCTATTAGAGGTTCTGTTCATTGCTGTCATTGTCTATAAAAGGAGTCATTTTCTTTTCCTCCTTTTTCTAAAGCTTCTTAAGCAAACTTGAAATTTGTTTCGATGTGGGTGTGTGTTTTTTGATTTGTAGTTTGACTAAACAGTGTTTACTGTTAAATATTTATTATACTTTGTAAGAAGTTGTTAGAAATGTGTTCAGAAATTGTTTTCTTTATGGGTTCGATTATTACAGCGGGAAAAAAGTAAAGAAAATGTAACAATTTTAGAAAAACTATTCTATAAAAAACTATATTGACATTATTTTTGCCTTATCACAAAGAGTGCACCACCGATTGCAGTTTTCCAGCAATCACTGATATTTTAAAAAGCCTGACTTGCCCATTTTGATTCAGCCGACATGAATTTTTTTGTTTTGTGCTTTTGTTTTTGCCTGAAAAGTCTCTAAGTTGGCAACCGTGGATCTGCTGTCACTAACTGTGCATGTGCAGACTTTGCTTTATGGGCGTTTCTGTCAGTCAACCACCTCTCTTGTAATAATTGTGGACAGCTGATCAACTTGTTCCTTGCTCTCCTAAGGCTCGGCCTCCTGCCAGCTCATGGAAAAAGTTAGAGGAAACCCGAGAGTACAAGAACGGCAACACGCTCAGAGAGTATCAGCTGGAAGGAGTCAACTGGCTTCTCTTCAACTGGTACAACAGGTAACCATCAAAACCGTTTCATGTGTTAGTCGCTGCCATCTTTACTGGCATTTTGCTCCAGTCCTCCATCTTTGATTCATGCTCCTCTGTTGTCCGGCGTCTTTCAGGCAGAACAGCATCCTGGCAGACGAGATGGGTCTGGGCAAGACCATCCAGTCCATCACGCTGCTGTCCGAGGTGTACGCCACTGGAGTCCAGGGCCCCTTCCTGGTCATCGCTCCGCTCTCCACCATCACCAACTGGGAGAGGGAGTTCTCCACTTGGACCGACATGAACGCCATTGTATACCACGGGAGCCTCGCCAGCCGGCAGATGATCCAGCAGTATGAGATGTACTGCAAAGACGATAAGGTGAAAAACGCACAATAACTGATTACAGAGGAGCTGGGCCATAATTAGATTTATTGATTAATTGAATTGATTTAGAGAAAAACTGGATTTATTTTTGTCGCTGATTTGGACTACTTGGGTTTCCGTAGTTCAGAGTGACATCAGTGCACCCAGAGCCGCCATTTTGTCTGACGAGCTTGTTCTACAGCTCCAGTTTATTTGGACTTTGAATTATCAAAGTGTCAACTCCACGGATACGTTTTTTTTTGTTACGAGAATTATCACAATAGTACCAGAAAAAGTCGTAATTTTATAAGAAGTTTTATAAGAAGTAAAAAATATCAAAGTGTCAACTCTACGGATACGTTTTTTTTTTTGTTACGAGAATTATCACAATAGTACCAGAAAAAGTCGTAATTTTATAAGAAGTAAAAAATACCAAAGAAATGTTATAACTTATACTTAGTTGTATAAGGAAACACTTTGATTGTGCAGACAAGTCGATTTGAAGACAAGACTTCACGATTTGTTGTATGAGATTCTGATAACTAAAAACCTTTTTTCTAATTAAAACTTTTTTTCCCAGGTAGAATTCAGTCATCTATCCCAATATTCTCATAATCTCATAATTTATTCTCATAATCAAACCAACATTCCTTTAGCCTGGCCCTAGTTCTCCATTGCAGTACTCAGAAGGGATTCCACTTTTTGAAAATGTTTTCTGTAATTTCTTTTTTAGAAAAGAAAGCAAATAAAAAAAAGCAATTAAAATCAGAAAAACTCGGATCTGCGGACTGCGGATCATCCTTAATCAAACCAAAACTCTGTTTCTGCTTCCAGGGACATTTAATCCCAGGTGCCTACAAGTTTGACGCCCTCATCACGACCTTCGAGATGATTTTGTCGGACTGCCCGGAGCTGAGGGAGATCTCGTGGCGCTGCGTCATCATCGATGAGGCTCACCGGCTGAAAAACCGAAACTGCAAACTGTTGGACAGCTTGAAGATGCTCGACCTGGTGAGAATCAAGACGACGAAATATGCAATTCTTTTTCTTTTTTTTTTTCTTTCTTCCTTCAGCTTAACGTTTTGATGGATTCCCTCAGGAACATAAGGTGCTGTTGACCGGCACGCCTCTTCAAAACACAGTGGAGGAGCTTTTCAGCCTCCTTCACTTCCTGGAGCCAGCTCAGTTCCCATCTGAGATCGAATTCCTTCGAGAGTTTGGAGACCTCAAGACAGAGGAGCAGGTGGGAAACGCATAAATCTGGCAATTCGTTGCCACTTTGCCTGCAGCTCCACATGGAACTGATTGCAATTTTGCAAAACTGTCTTTTTAATAGGTTCAGAAACTGCAGTCCATTTTAAAACCTATGATGTTGCGGAGACTGAAAGAAGATGTAGAGAAGAACTTGGCACCCAAGCAGGAGACCATTATTGAGGTCAGCTTGTTTTTTTATTACAACTGTCCATCAAACTATTTTTAAAAACTAAGTTTCAATTGCATAATGCCAGATGAATTTCTGTGCACTATAAATTAAATTACACTGCCTTTCAAAATTATGTTAACACCCAGAACCTTTTCACAATTTTATAACTACAAATTTTAATACATTTGACTAGGATTTGTTATTTTGATATTTTCCACATTCACTTACATGGATAATGTACTTGAATAATTCACATCTAACACTTTATAAAGTAAAATAAAATTAAGACACTTTGTTTGGGAACTATTCTTTTAATAGTCCTTTTGTTTTATCCAGTTTTAAGTTCTGTTTTTTTCATCACTGATTGTGTTGTTAATAGTGTCCATTTGTGGTTTTGATTGAAATGTCAAACTCAAAGTAAAGCTTGATTACATAGCAGAAGCAAAATGATTCATAGTTTTGGAAAATATTTACAAATAAAAATGTGAACGCAAATTTGGCAGACATCTTTGTTCAGGTGCCCCTTAAAATACTAAATCCAGTGCAACTAAGAAGTGTTGGATTATAAAACAATATCACAAACTTTTAGGAATCTGTTAAATGACCCTAAAAGAAATAGGGTCATAAACATAAACAGAGCATCAAAGCCAATCCAAAGAATGTCGAGGTGGTTGCTTTTGTTAAAGTTGACTGGGGAATTAAAACCCTGTTTTCTTCCAGGTTGAGTTGACTGATATCCAGAAGAAGTACTACCGGGCCATTCTGGAGAGGAACTTCAGTTTCCTGAGTTTAGGAGCCAACAGCAACAGCAACGTCCCCAACCTGCTCAACACGATGATGGAGCTCCGAAAGTGCTGCAACCACCCCTACCTCATTAACGGTACGGCGCTGTCATCTTTAACGCGCTCCGTTTCTTTTAGTGTCGACTACGTTTTAATTTTTAACTGAGACCCGGTGTCCTGTTTAGGTGCCGAAGAGAAGATCGTGACGGAGTTGCGGGAGAAGTACGACCCCATGGCCCCGGATTTTCATTTGCAGGCCCTAATTCGGTCCGCCGGCAAACTGGTGCTACTTGATAAACTGCTGCCTCGACTGAAGGCCGGCGGCCACAAAGTGCTCATCTTCTCCCAGATGGTGCGCTGTTTAGACATTCTGGAGGACTACCTCATCAACAAAAGGTATGCTTGCTTTATTCAGTTTGCAAATATTGTGTTGAAAGTTTCACTAAACCACACAGTATCAAAATCACAGTGTACTCAGGTAGAGCATGTGTTCTTTTTGTGGATATTTCGTGCTTTTTAAGCACTTTCAATTAGAGCTGAAACAATTCATCTGATTCATCATGATTAATTGATTGAGATAATTGTCAACTAATTTAGTAATCAATTGTCTGCAGTATACAGACAAAAAAGCATTTCTTTAAAGAATAACACACGGAGAGCAGTGATTATGTCAAAACTGTACAAAAATATAATAAAATTTGCATTTAAGATGTAAAAATATATATATCTTTTGTCTTTAAATATGTTCTGTCCAGATTATATGTTCTGGGTTCAGATTCTGTAAAAAAGCACCTTTTGCTGTCCAATTATCAACCAGTTACCCAAAAAATGGTCAATAGATTATAGATTGATTCAGATAATTGAAAACTAATGAGGTAATAGATTAATTGTTGATTGGATTGTAGACTAAAATAGATCACTGGATGAAAGAAGAACATAAGTCAAAACTGTACACAAAACACATATACATCTTGCATTATACACATAAAAAACATTTCTTCCATAAATATGAGGCAGAGTTTTAACTAAGCCTGGTTTAAACTCTTAAAAAAGTACCTTATTAATCAAATATTGCTACACTGTACTAATACTAAATGAGCAGAAAGCGCTAAGCTTTTCAAATATTTATATTAGAAATATCACTGTATCAAAACACTAATCAGGTTGAAGGAATGCTGTGGTGTTGCATTTTAGGCAATAAAGTGTTTATTTTCTTATTTTAAAAAGCAGTCGAATTGTTTGCATCAGCCATTTGTGTCCAAGTTCCATCAAGTTCCCTCCTTTACGCAGATACCTTTACGAGAGAATTGACGGAAGGGTTCGTGGGAACCTACGACAGGCAGCCATCGATCGGTTCAGCAAGCCGGATTCGGATCGCTTCGTCTTCCTCCTTTGTACCCGTGCTGGCGGTCTGGGTATTAACCTGACCGCCGCCGACACCTGTGTCATATTTGACTCTGACTGGAACCCTCAAAACGACCTGCAGGTGCGACGTTCTGCCACGGTTGTGTTTTGTATTTTGCGGTCATAACCGCTCCGAGTTCTGGCGGCAAACGTTCTGCGTCTCTTCTGTCCAGGCCCAAGCAAGATGCCACCGTATCGGCCAGTCGAAGGCAGTCAAGGTGTACCGCCTCATCACCAGGAACTCCTACGAGAGGGAAATGCTGGACAAGGCGAGTCTGAAACTCGGTCTGGACCGGGCCGTTCTACAAAGCATGAGCGGCAACAAGGACAGCAACGTCAACGGGGTAAGGAGAAACCCGAAGCACCCGAGTTAGAGCAGAAAAAAAAAAATCTCTCGTCCCGTTTGTATCAGTTGTGTAAATGGCCTTGCATCTCGTACGACAGCTCCAGCAGTTCTCCAAGAAGGAAATCGAGGACCTTTTGAGGAAAGGAGCTTACGCCGCCATCATGGATGAAAACGACGAAGGCAGTCGGTTCTGCGAGGAAGACATCGACCAGATCCTTCAGCGGCGAGCCACCACAATTACTATCGAGAGCGAAGGCAAAGGTTCTACGTTCTCCAAAGCCAGCTTCGTCGCATCCGAGAACCGAACCGACATCGCCCTGGACGACCCCGAGTTCTGGCAGAAGTGGGCCAAGAAAGCCGACATCGACATGGATTCCATCAATCAGAAGGTAAATGCAGCAGACATGCTCTGGTCAAGTTTTTAAAGACTGATTTAAATGTGTAGGATTAATCTGTGTTCAAACATTTTTTTAGAACGTATAAGATCTAGGAAAATCATTCAGAATAATTTTCTGGCTGCATGTTGTAATTAGGCATTAATCATTCATATTTCAAGATAGAAATATAAATGACACTGCATGTTGGTGCAGTGGTTAGCAGTGTTGTTCCTGCAGGGTGTCTGCGCCTCCTTAAAAAGCCTTAATTAATGTATCCAAAATGAAGGGCATAAAATGTCTTGAATTCATTTTAAAAATTAAGTTGGTCTTTAATACATTAATCGCATGTGGTAAATTTTTTCTTTACAGGACAATCTTGTAATTAAATGTATTTTTTGTTGGGCAAAAGTTTGAGTCGCACTCACCTTCATTGCATTCTGCGACTCATGACGGTTGAGGCTGCCGATAACTCACTGCTAACATACCCTTGCTAACTAGCTAGCTTTTTTCCCCCATCAATTATGGCTTAATGAAAACGTATTGCCAGTTGACTGGATTAAATTTGTACATTTCTATCATAATATAGGCCTTAAATTCTATTCATAGTGATCTTAAAAAAGACTTAAATTTAAATTAATCAAACCTGGGGAAGCCCTCCCTGTACCTGGATTCAAATCTCAGCCTGAATTTGTTTGAATAGGGCTGATAAATGTATTAACTTTGTATTGCATGGAATATCTAACTAAGTTTGTCGTTTCTTGCACAGAACACGCTGGTGATCGACACTCCCAGGATCCGGAAGCAGACGCGGCAGTACTCCACTTTGCGAGGCGAAGGAGGAGACCTGTCGGATTTGGACAGCGATGACGAGTATCCGCCTGCCAATTCAAGACACTCCAGATCTTCCCGCCGCTCCGACCGCCACAGCGGGGGAGGTTACGGCCGTACCGACTGTTTCCGGGTGGAGAAACACCTTCTTGTCTATGGGTATGAAAATATTTGAGGCGCACCATGACTTTATCAAGTTTTGTTTGTGTTTTCACATCGTCTTTTTTTTTTTTTTTTACACCCTTTACGGCCGGTTCAGATGGGGCCGCTGGAGGGACATCTTGGCCCACGCCAGATGTAAACGACGTCTGAGCGAACGGGACGTAGAAACCATCTGCCGTGTCATCCTGGTGTTTTGTCTAATGCACTATCGTGGCGACGAGAACATAAAGAGTTTCATCTGGGAGCTCATAACGCCACCGGAGAACGGCAGGGAACCCCAAACACTACTAAACCACTCTGGTAGGAAGCTGCATGTTTATCAATATGTAAAAATATTTAATAATGTTCCCCACACACACACAGAATATTCCTACTTACATTTAATTTTCCTGTTTTAGGCCTTTCTATCCCCGTTCCAAGAGGCAGGAAAGGTAAGAGGGTCAAGGCTCAGAGCACGTTCGATGTTCAGAAGGTGGAGTGGATCCGCAAGTTCAACCCCGACACCCTGCTGCTCGACGACAGCTACCGCAAACACCTGAAGCACCAGTGCAACAAGTTGGTGAAAGTTTCTCAGAACTAAATTCGCATTACAGTGGCTTGCAAAAGTATTCACACCCCTTGAACTTAATCACATTTGGACGACATTACACCCACAAACCTTTTATGTGGTAGATCAACACACCACAGTTGTGCGAATAATCAGTTTTATAGATTAATCAAATTCTCTGTATTTGACTATTTAAGTTTTGGAAAGTATATATATATTTTGTTTTATTCAACGATGCAATTCTTGTGTCTCCATAGTGACGTTAACACACTGAAGAACTACTGTCTTATAGAATTTGGTGTTAAAAAAATCTGAAATTTTATCGCTTGTTGCCCAGTTCTACGTTTTATAGATGTGCACCATTTTGTGTTTGCGCTTTACATTAAATCCCAGTAAAATCCCATAAAGTTTGTGGTTGTGCAGTGACAACAGATAAGTGGAGAAATGTAAATACATCAAAGCTCTGTCTTTGCAAATTTTCCTGGTTGAACATTAACTCCTCCCCTCTCCTTTCCCAGAGTGTTGCTCCGGGTCCGTATGCTCTACTACCTGAAGCAGGAGGTCATAGGTGAACATGCAGAGTCTGTCCTGAAGGGGGCTGACATTAGGTAATAAACGTAGTGAAGTGCAAGCAAATTTCATCACCAGAGTTCACTGAGATCCAGCTTATGAAGCAGGTTGGATGGTTTTTCAGGGACGTCGACATCTGGATGCCGGAGATGGAGCAGCAGGAGGTGCCTGCAGCTTGGTGGGACTCTGACGCTGACCGCTCGCTGCTCGCTGGCGTCTTCAAACATGGTAGGTCCAGCTAAAGCTGTTCTGCTTTTCGCGTCCAGGTTCAGGGTGTCTGCGCGTCCTTAAAAAGTCTTAAATTTGTGTGTCTAAAATGAATGCCTTAGATTGTGTTAGGGTCTTTTAAAAAGGAAAGAAAGAACCAAGTCATGTAGTTTTTTTTTCTCATGGGATCTTCTTGTCAAGCAACGTTTTGGCTGCAACTATATGTAGTGTTGGAAGCAGTTTCACAGTTTATGCTAGTCCTGATTGTAATGCAGCCATCCTCTAGATTTATAGGTATTTTTGGTTTTATCATTGAAGGTGGCATTAAAATGTCTTCAGTTTGTTTTGATGAAACCTGCAGATACCCTGAGGATGGTTTAGTTTGTGCCTTGGTGTTCTATTTTTTGTTTTTTCAAGTTGAACAGCCTTGGTTTTTATCCCCGTTTCCAGGTTATGAGATGTACATTACCATGCGGGCCGATCCCTGCCTCTGCTTTGTGGAGAGAGTCGGTCGGCCAGACGACAAGGCCATCGATGCTGAGCAGCACACTGGAGACGCCGAGCTCGGAGACGAGTAAGTTCTGTTTTTTTTTTTTTTTTTTTTTTTTTACATCAGTGTTCAATATTTATGTTGGGAAGAACTGCTTGGAATGTGGTAGATATTAGCTGATTTAACTATTTGTTTCATATAGTCGCAGTTTCAGAAAAATACAAAATAGTATTTTTCTGAAATCTTACCCACAATAAAAAGCAGTAGAAGATATTGTTACCCTGGTCCTTAAATGTACTAACTGGTATTGTCACATTGACGTTAGCTACAGCTCATAGCATTTACCGAATGATTTGCAGTTTGTTGGAAAATAGGGATTTTAATTTGGATTGCATGTTCGAATAAATGTTTGTTTTCCAAAATTTCTTTGTTTCTTTGTCAAAATAAATAAAGAAAGCAGATGTTAAGATGCTATAATTAGTGTACAGGTCTTTAGATTAGGATTACATAAAAAAATAATCCAACAACCAGCAAATCATTCTTCAACCTATTTAATGCTTTTCATCCAGCAATTTTTAGTGAGGTTTGTTTGGAGTTTTGTATTTCATAAACTGTTGCTATTTTTCTGAACACCGTTTTCTCTCTTTTTGCTTGACTGTGTTGCGTTTGTTATGCTTAGTGGCGACTTTGACAAGTTCTCCGAGGATCCAGAGTTCAAGCCAGCGTCTAGACTCTCCAAAGATCTTTTTGATGAGGTACCGATCGCAGCGACAACTTTAGAGTTTTGTAGCACCGTTGTAGAGCAGGAAGCTTCGGAGCTCAGCGGTTCACTCAGCAGTCGTCTCTCGCCGTTTCCTTGCAGCCTGACTCTATGAACGTGGACGACGAGATCTCAGTGGAGGACAAGCCGGTGCCGATGGTCACGGAAAGCGCAGCCATCCAGAGCGGCGTGTGCGAGTGGCCCTCGAGCTCTTCGCTGACGGCGCGGCTGAGGCGGCTGATCACGGCGTACCAACGCAGCTACAGGCAGGAGCAGCTGAAGATCGAAGCCGAGGCCAAAGGGGACCGCCGGCGCAGGCGCTGCGAACAGGCCAGCAAACTGAAGGAAATCGCACGGCAGGAGCGACAACAACGGTAAACCGTCGATTATTTATTCGAGTTGCCACATCGAAGCATTTATCTAACAACTATGTTTTCATTCTGGAACGACCGGTTTAGTTTAGAGTGTTTTGTATTTTAACAAAAAGCGTCTTTTCATGCCTTCTCTACAGGTGGACGCGGAGAGAAGAGAGCGACTTCTACCGCGTGGTCTCCACGTTTGGAGTGGAGAAGATCAAGAAGGAGCCAGGCGTCTCGGAGGAAGGGGACGCGGAGTTCGATTGGACCCGTTTCCGAACTTTTGCCCGATTGGATAAAAAAACCGATGAGAGCCTCAGCCGATACTTCCGTTCATTCGTCGCAATGTGCCGGAGGGTGTGCCACCTCCCCCAAGGCCATGGTGAAGGTAGCTGCTGTTTATTTTGAGGTTTTCTATTTCATCACTTTACAGTCTGAATGTTGTTTTTCATTCTAGATTCACCAACTTGGCTTAATTCTGTTCTAACAAAAATGAATTTCCAGACGATCCTCATTTATCTGTTTTTTATCTACTTAAAATGATGACATTTTATAGATTCAAAATGTTAGATCTATTTTAGAGTGTTTTCACTCTGGTATAGAGCTTCTTTATATCTGATGGTGCAGTAAACCTAGTTTGACTGGGGACCAAAATTGCAACATTTCCAGCTGGTGCAGTTCACTTTCACACTGCACCGTGTCAAACGATCCAAACTCTTTGAACATTCTGTTCAACCCCTTCACCTGTGTTAGATTGCGCGTTCCCCCAAATGAACCGAACGATCCACGCAAGTAAACTAGAGTTTGTTAAAGCGGACTAAACGGAGCCGAAGTCGACGCGCTCAAAGTTGAAGGCATCTAAGGAATAGAAAAAATCTTTTATTGCTGTTTGATAATTACAAGGGAAAATGGGTCGTCTGATTGGTGGATTTCTAGTTTGCACTACACCGAACAGTTTTCCTGCAATAGCAGAATACCTGTTTTTGTCCGCAGAGCCGTCGGAGCTGACTCAGACTGTGGCTCCCATCACAGAGGAGAGAGCCTCCCGCACGCTGTACCGCATCAGCCTCCTGCGGCGCCTCCGCGAGCGCGTCCTGCCCCACCCGTCCCTGGAGGAGCGCCTCCTTCTGGCGCCGCGCAACGCCGAGCTGCCCGCCTGGTGGACCCTGCCGGACCACGACCAGCAGCTGATGCTGGGCGCCTCGCTCCACGGCGTCAGCCGCACCGAGCTCTCCATCTTCTCCGACCCGCAGTTCACCTTCTGCTCCGCTCGCGACGAGTTCATCCAGAACCAGCAGGCTCTGCCGCCGCCTCCACCTCCGCTTCCTCCTCCACCGCCTCCACCCATCATGATGCTTAACCAGTCCAAGTCTGAGATGGACTTGCCCGGAGCGACGGGGGAGGGCGCCGACGAGAGCGCCCGACTGTTTGGGGGGAGAATCGGTAGCGACCTGCAGAGCACGCCCTTGGGTCACCACGGCGGCAAAGCGCAGGGTCCAGACTGGAGCTTCAAAAGCAGCAGGGAAAGAACGGAAAAAACTGGAAGGAAAGGCGAAGGAGGGTCCGATTCGGATTCAGACTCCGACTCGGGGTCGTCGTCCTCGGAGCGCTCCGGTAGCAGCGACGACAGCGGAGACAGTGATGAGGAAGTAGAAGGAGGTAAGGCCATAGATGGGATAAAATGAAAACAGCCGGAAGTAGAACCAAAGACTTCACATTCACACTGTTCTTACTTTTTAGGCGGCATGAAGGTAGGAGACGTGGATGAAGAAAACAGTTTACTCTCCATGATTCCGTCTCAAGATAGCATACTTCCACCTGAGCCGATCAGAGTCGACTGGCCTAAGGTACCTAAAAAAGAAAAACGATTTGTCTACAGCGGACCAAAAATCTACCAGTAGCTTCTTCAGACTAACGCCGTACGTTCTGTTTCCTGTTTCAGGACCGCGTGCTGATCAACCGCTTGGACAACTTGTGTCACCTGGTGCTGTCGGGTCAGTGGCCCTCAGGGCGGCGCTACATCCCCGAAGCCCAGCTCAACCCGAGCTCCGAGCTGATGGGCGAGGACATGGCGTACACCCGGGTCATCCGGAAACCCAGCAGCGCACCGACCGGCATCGGGGCGGAGGGAGAGGACGGAGAGTTCACCGTGAAACTCCTCAAGGTGACTTGATACGGAAAGACCAGCCTGGTGTTGGCCATCCGCTGCTTTCCTTATGGCGGGTAGCGATTTGGATCTGTAACTTTGACGCCTCTCTGTCATCCTTCCAGGAGGAGGGTCTGAAGCTGACGTTCTCCAAACAGGCTCTGCTGCCCAACGGGTCAGGGGGAGAGAGCAGCGGGCGCAAGAAACGCAAAGACCAGGAGGTATGACGTCATGGTTTATTCTCCTGTTCCGTTAGTCTGGTTTTTTCTTTTTTGTTTGTTTTTGTTTTTTTTATTTAGCAGTACAAGCTCTTCAGGTGCGTTTATACCAGCCTTGTTTAGTCCATTTTAATAAAGATCTAGTCCGTTTTTATAGAAAGTCTGGTCCGTTTGTAGATGTGTGAATCAAACTGGTGCGTATAAAGGACACAAATTCTGGTCCACCTAAAAGCCCAGGTCTCAGTATTAGGGAAGTGAACTGTGGTGTGGTTTGAATGCATATGTGAATGCAAACGAAGCAGGAAGTTTAGGATAGCATAAGGCATTCTGGGTAAATACAACCAAAACAAACATGCGTCTAACTCTTGTGGATTTCCAACAAAGATAAATGAGAAGTCTTACAACCGCTGCTCCGTTATTTACTTTTTTTTTTTTTTTTACATTTCGTGAAGAAGCAAGCTGCGCTCATGTCTCCTTCAGAGATTTTCATGTTGTTTCCTTAAGTGGTTCTTGGTGCAGCGCCACCCCAGGCGAGGAGGGGAACAGGTTTTGGTCTATTTGGTTCAGTGCGGCGTGAAAGTAAAACCGCAGCAGCTGAAAATGCAACAGATTTTGCAATAGTCGAGTCTTTCGGACTGTGAGCTGCGAAAAAACTCCAACGTAGATTTTAACTGATCGTGCTTAAGGCAAACGCCAAACTGACCGACCTGAATCATCTCTTTCAGCTATCGGAGCTGGACGGCCTCCATGACCCACTGGATCGTGCCCCTCGACGGAGGGACCCCCCCACATGGCTGAAAGAGAATCCAGATTATGAGGTGGAAGGAGACATGCTGGAGGTGAAGTCCTGGCTGTTCAACATCAAGAGTCAAAAAAGTGTCGTTTTGTGTGGCTACCTGGGCTTCAGGGGTGAATTTCAACACTTCCAGGGCGATAATTCAGGTTTGTGTTTTGTGAACCAGCTGCTGGTGAACAGGAGCAAGAGGAAGAGGAGGAGGCGAGCGAATAAACCCCTTACAGGCACAGAGAAGGTCAAGGTCATCAACATGCTGACGGGAAAGAAGGTGACGCCTTCTTCTTCTTCCCTCAATGTTCCCGTTTGTCCCTTTGACTCCTTCCTTCATTCTGTCCTTTTTCTTTGTGTCTCTTTGTTTCATTCTTTCTCTTTCTTTTAACAATCTTTCTCTTTTTTATTGTTTATATTTTCTTGTCTGTCATTTTGTCTTTTCCTTACTTTGTCTTGTTTTTTTGTCTTTTCCTTTGACTTTCCATTTTTTCTTTTTTTTTCTTCCATTGTCGTTTTTGTTTCCTTTTTATCCTCTTATTTTCTTCTCTTTATTTCTGTCTTTTTGTTTCAGTTTCTTTTTGTCTAGTTATTTTTTTCCTTGTATTTCTATCTTTCCTTTTCTCTTTCTTTATGACATTCTTTTTTTGGCTGTTTTTTTTTTTTTAATCTTTTCTGTCTTTTGTCTTCCTGTCTGTTTTCTCTTTATATCTTTCTTGATTATTCTTTCTTCCCATCATTCCTGTCTTGTGTAATTATTTTCATTCATGTGTTCTTCCTTAACGCCACGGTTTTAGATGTAAATCCTGTTCATCGTAGAAACATCTGATGAACTTCAGTGTTTTCCATTTTAAAAAATGACACTTATGACCTGGGAGTTCTGGAAAGGTCAGGAAGTTTTAGGTCGGAGTTGAACCAGCTGACATTCTAACATTTCTCTGTAGGTTGGAGCTGCTTTCTGTCCGATGCTGCAGGATCTGAAGGAGTATCTGGAAGAGAATCCTAACATCGCCGTTGCACCTGAGTGGTCTGAGACGGTTCAAAAATCAGTACGCTAAATATTTTATTCTTCATGCTGTAAAAAAATTACCTCTAACAGTTGTTTTTTTTTTTTGTCAGCTTCTTTATATCTTAGACGGATGTTTTTATTTCCTTTCTTCCTCCCGCAGGGTTTGCTGCCTGAATCCCTCTTCCACCGCCTGCTGACGGAGCACTCCGAGATCCCCAAGAAAAGCCACAAGCGGCGTCATCACCACCACCACCACCACCACCATTACCACACTCCCGAGCCCACGCCCGAAGACCCCACCCTGGACGGCGTAGAGGAAGAGACTCTGGTTTCGGACGGAGCCTACATGATGGACGAGGAGGACTTGGAGACGTCCCACCACTTCCTCACCAGCCCGGACTTTGACGTCAAAATGGAGGGCGGCGACAGCCTCTCCCAAGGCGACTACGACAGCTCGGATCAAGAGGCGCTGCTGGATGACGTCATCATGGCGCAGAAGGACTCTGACTCTTCATCAAGCTCGGACGACTGACTGGACTGACTCGTCTCCCGCGCCCCCACCGTTCAAAGTGAAATCATGCTATTCCGAGATCTTTTTTTTTTTTTTTACCAACATGTAACAAATGAATTTATTTGTTTTCTTTTGCTACCTTTATTGTTTTGTTTTATTTAGGATTGTTTTCTGTGTAAGGAGCAAAGTGTGCATCCATCAGTTTGTTTGGTTTTTTTCCTACTGCGGTCATGTTGCACCAAGCTCCTCTCGATCTTCCTCGTGACGTCTCTCTCCCTCTCTCTCTCTCTCTCTCTTCCTCTCTCTTTCTCTCTCTCTGTCTCTCTCTCTATTTCTCTCTCTCGCTCGTCGTTTTTATTTCCTTCTCTTCCATCCAAACCCATAAATTCCCATCACATTCCCAAACGTGACCAAACGGGGACCCTCGCTGTATAGACACACTTTTCATATCTTTAAAAAAGAAAAAGAAGAAAAAAAACAACAACCTCAAAGCTGGTCCTCGAACGCTACATGAAACTGGATACATTTACTGAGCAGAACAGATCCCTCAATCCCCTCCTCCTACCCCTGATCTCCTTTTCCAGAGGAGCCTGTGAACTAATTTGAGGGGTAGGTTGGAGGAGGGGAGGGGGATCCAGTGTGTGGATATACTGTTAGTGTTTTCACTCTGTGGGAAGGGGTTGTGGGGGAGGGAGGGAGAGGGGAAAATGGCGTTATTAGTTACTGAAGCAGTGCGAGGAGGATGGGTGTATTGTATAATGTAGAGCTCGTCAGTTGTGTACTATGGTGCAAAGATGACGGCTGTGAGGTATTATTCTTGTTTTATGATCTGACTGTATCTGTGATATGAATAACAGCAATCTACAGTGGAAAAAAAACCCTCCTGTATGGATCGTCTTTTTGACACAAAAGGAGAACTTCAACCGGTTACAATAATTTCAACACATTGGAACAACTCTCTATTTAAACTAGATGATTTAATGTGTAAAGTTAACAAACCAAAACTACTTGCATGTATTTTTTTGTTTTGTTTTTATTCTGTTAAGGAACAACCGACAATCTATTGATTTCCAGCTCTGCTCATTTTTATTTTTGTAGAACTTCTCACTCACAAGTGAAAGGCAAAACCTAAACATAAAACAATCATAAAGTAAAAAAAAAAAAATCAAATTGTCATTGCCTAACATAATAGTTCTCAAGTCATTTTTTTTTGCCAAAAGTGATATTTGGCAAAAAAAAAAAAAAAATTCTTAACTCTTTTTTTGTTGAAAGATTTGGTAAAAAAAAAGACTATTATTTTAGGAAGGTGATAAATTAAAGGTATATAAAATAAAATTAAGTTGCCAAGTAAGGAAATTAATAAATTAGTAAAAATTGAATTAAAAGGTTAAAAGTTCATCACACTAAATTAGGATATTTCAAAAATATAAACCACAAGAAGGATGAAAAAAGGGAAACTAAATTGCCAAAAGTATTGATTCATTTCCCTTCACACATCCCATTTTTACACCATAAATTAACTCAATCCTTGCTGCTATAAATGCTTCAATTCTTGAAAGGTCGCCTCAAGGTTAGGAGTGTGTTTTATGTGTATTTTTTACTATTCTTCCAGAAGGGCTTTTGAGAGGTCGGACACCGATGTTGGAGCCTGGTACCAAGTCTTTGTTCTAATTCATCAGAAAAGGTTTTCTATCATTTTACTACGATAGAAGATGTTTTCCAAAGTCAAAGAATTGAGGATGAGATTAGTGGATGCAAATATTATTTATGCTGCAGGAAAAACAGTCAGGCAGCTTTCACAGATTTGCGTTAAATTGACTACATGACCATATTATGGGAAAGACGAGCAATAAAAAGGCTTATGAGATGGAACTAAAAGACAAAGCTGCAAAAAAATATAAGATTTCTGTTTTGTTTCTTAAGTATCCAACCAGTTATAATTTCTTGATATTCTAATAACAGCATAGTTGTTCTTTCTCAACTGCTTTTTATTCATTATGTCCAATTTCTGTTTTCAGCATATTGTATTTTATTCTATGTGCTTTGTGCCTGAATTATTCACATAATTCAGCAAAAATTGAACAAAGTTTTAAAAAGTATAGTCTTTCTCATTAACTTTCTGTTTTTAATCAATCACTCAGTCAAGTTTATTTGTATAGCACATTTCAGCAACACGGAAATGCTTTATTTACATCGAGCAAACATAAAAAATCCCATCATAAACTCATCATACAGTCAACAGTTGTGAAAACCAAAAACAGACGCTACATTTTCGCTCATTCTAAAACCCTGCGCTGGTCAGGAACTTGTAAAACATGTACTAAGTTATTGATTTTATTAAAAAGTAACAAAATAATCTTTAAACCACCCCGTTATTTTGCCAATAAATTGACTCCGAGTGAATACCGTTAACCGTATTTTACTTTTACGAAAGACCACTAATGCAGCACCAGCTTCTACTTCCATCCACTAGAGGGCGCTAGTAGTGTTACATTGACGGACATGCTTGTTTAGGGTTTACAGCAACTTTAGGCTGTAAAAAGACCAACACGTTAAATTTAATTATCAAAACGGACTTTATGTAGCTGCTGTTAACTATAAATCACACAAATATTATCTAATTTAAGTTATTCTAATATGTGTTCGGCTGTAGCAGCATGCTAACCGTCTGTTTGCTGTTAGCTAGCTAGCCGCTAGCGACTACTGATACAGATGTTAGCAACAGTTTGTGAGCCGAATAGAGAAATATCTTCCAAAAAAGTGTGATAGTTTGACTCGAGAATCGAGTCTAAATGGATCTCAAGTTTTACTCCGAGCTGTCGGATGACTGTCCTGCAAATGTTGACACGGAGTTTATGGACACGCAGCCGTACGGCGGATACTCTGAGAACAAGGTAACGTTACATCCGAGGATGCCTGGTTAGAAACCGTCTCTGCTGAACTGTAATTAGTTAATTATTTATCTGTTGCAGTTTTCTGAAGGCAGCGACAGCTATTTAACCATTAGTGGAGCTGGACATCATTTCCTATCAGCAGAGGTTGGCGAGTGACTTCATTGATGAACCGTCTGATTTCTAGTCGTGTTTTTAACCCATCTCTCTCTGTCTCTCTCCCTATATATATATATATATATATATATGTGTGTGTGTGTGTGTGTGTTTTCCACATGCAGCAGACATTCCACACTCCTAGTCTCGGGGATGAGGTGTTCGAGATCCCCCCGATATCCCTGGATCCAGACCAGGCTCTGGGCATCAGCGAGGCTGTGTCCCACTTTGACCTGACCGATGGATCGGACGACACCAGCGGCTCTTCTGGCTCCAGGAGCCTGGTGAGCAACCTGGTGGTGGAGGCCAATGATCCGTCGTTCGCCTCCACCTTTGGGTCTCAAGGTCTGGAGAGGCTGAGCCTGGAGACAATGGGTCAAGCTGGAGGGGGGGCCTTGCTCAGCTCCTCTGCCCTGGTGAGTTCAGGGATCAGTCAGTCAGTGAGTCGAATCTGAATCCTGTTTGAAACCTGGATTTGTTTTTATTTTCCCTTCAGGAGATGGGGAACTCCAGCGGCTCACATTTCAGCCGCTCTCCTCCCATGACCATCGATGTTCAGCTGAGCGAATTGGGTCACGGTCTCCTGGAAGGCAGCCGGCTGACCGGCATGGACCCGTCAGAACTGACCCTGGGGCTCGGTGGGAGTAACCCAGGCCATCATCCCGATGCGCCAGAGGAGCCGCTGCTGATATCCTCGTCTCCGGTCAGTTCCCTGCAGGACGAGGACATGGATGACTTCAAGGTAACAAGGATCGTAATTCCAATTCCAATCAAGCTTCAAATTGATGTCTTTTTGATTTTTTATTGTTTTTTTATTATTGAGTTAATCAAATAATTTGTTATTCCTACGTCAAAGCACTGAAACAATTTCAACAACTTGACTGAAAAGGTACAAGTAGAAGCTCAAGGCTCATGTTTATGCCTGTCCTTCTCATCACATTCAACTAGGACATCCCTTCTAAAAACCCACAACATCGATTCTTGTATGTAAAATTACTTAACAGAAACGCAGAAGGAAAGAAAACAATCCAAAAGAGATGCAACACGGTCAGATATTTCCTTATCGATATTTTGAAAACTCATAATGATCCACACTCTCATAAGCCGATGCTTTGATAATTCCAAAATTCAATTTCAACGACATGAAAAAACTCTTTTTGTTTCATTTTTTATATCATGATGTTTTGTAAATTTACAAACGAGTCGCAGATCATTAGAGATGCATTAATATAAACTGCAAACAGTTGAGAATCTTTTTTTCTCCAACACAAAGTAAAAACGTTCCTGTCTTTTCACCCTCAAGTGCTACTTTGTTTGGATCTGTCGCTTAAATTACTAATAATTTATATTAAAGTTTTTATTTGTAACTGTCTGCTTCACTGATTTTTTTTTTTTTTTTTGGACCCACCTTCTCTCTTCCTACAGAGAAGCGTGCTGCTGGACTCCCCCGTGTCCATCTCCTCCTCCCCGGTCCTGTCCCACATGTCCCCCTTCCCTGTATCCCCGTCCTCTGCCTCCCCGGCGGCAGCGACCAGGCGGGCCGGAGGGAAACCCGCCACTCTGACCTCGGTGGCCGAAGCGGCGGCTGGAAAGAAAGGCAGGAAGAAGAAGGACCCCAACGAGCCGCAGAAGCCCGTCTCGGCGTACGCTCTGTTTTTCAGAGACACCCAGTCGGCCATTAAGGGTCAGAACCCCAACGCCTCCTTCGGGGAGGTGTCCAAGATCGTGGCGTCCATGTGGGACAGCCTGGCGGACGATCAGAAACAGGTAGAGCTGGTCGCCTTCTATTGATAAGTGGAGGATTAATGTCTAGAAACAGGAATTAGAAATAAAGTCTGAGTTTTTTAGTCTTTTTTTTCCTTTGGCCTGTTTTCTTTTCTTAAAAATGAAATCATAGAAAATGTTTTGAAAAAGTGGCTTTCATGTTAGTTATCCCTTCCCTGAGTTGAACGTCAGACAATTAGAGCGATAACATAGTCATGTGAGCAAAAGAAAAATCGACTCAATTTTTACAAGATAAAGCATCTTAAAATCACAATATAGTTGTTTTTATTGAGAGTAAAGGTTATTTCTCAGCATCTGATGAGGCCAGTCAGGTCCTGAAGTTCTTTGAAATAGACACAGTTGTCCTGCTGCTGATGTGTTGAGACTAAATATTATCTGTAAAATATACTTATTTTTATGTTGGAGTTCTTATAGGATTCCAAATTTATTCTGGTAACATTACAACTTCATTCTCATAATTCTAAAACAATGCAGCCTGGCCTTAATATTCCATACAGTGGACCTGAACTCAAAGTTAAATCGAACAAAAGTTGTAAAACAAGGTGGCCGCCCTGGCTGTGCCGACGTCTCTCTGACCTTTTGACACCCAGGAGAAAAGAAACAAAAAAACCCCCAAGATATTCCAAGAATTCGCTCAACTCTAATCCAGAACGACGGTTTGTTGTTTTCCTGCAGGTTTACAAGAGGAAAACGGAAGCAGCCAAGAAGGAATACCTGAAGGCGCTGGCAGCGTACAAAGCCAGCCAGCTGACTCAGGTAACACCATGCTGTCCTGCGAAGGAACAACAACTCTGCGTCTCTGCCTCCCACTGATTTTCCTGTGATCTGGATTCCCTCCCTGCAGCCGGCCGCTGTGGAGACGGAGACCTCCGCCCCTGTGGTGGATCTGACCCTGGCAGCCCCTCCTCCTGCGGCCCATCAGACCCTGCTGCTGCCCTCGGCCAGCAGCAGCATGGAGGCCAGCATCGCCGTCCTGCCACCGACCCAAACCGTCACCAAGATCATCATCCCGAAGCATCTGCTGCAGGCCAGGGGCCAGGTGGTGACGCTGTTATCCGGAGGGGTCGGCGCCGTGCAGCCCACCCTCCTGGTGTCCGGCGCCGCCCGCCAGCCGCCGCCGCTGCAGCAGATGCAGAACGCGCCGCCCCCGCCGCGGCTCCAGCAAATGGCGCCGGCCCCGCCGCCGCTGCAGGCCAAACCCAGAGAGGGAGCCACGACGACGCCGGGCCAGCCGGTCACCATGGCGGCGACGCCTCCACCTCCGCTCCAGATCAAAATAGTCCCTGCGTCGGTTCAGGACAGGTTGGCCGGCGGCGCAGTCGCTCCCACCGCCGCCGCTGCTGCTGCTGCTGCGGCTACAACCGTGCAGCCGGCGCAGGACGGGAGTTCTGCTGCAGCTACAGGCGACGACGACGTCACCGAGATTCTGGACTCAGACGAGGTGAACCTCTGACTGACCAGGCGGGTTGCCGTGTCCACCATGTTGACCGAATGGCTTGATGTTTACTAGTTAGGCCACTTTTGAAGGCTTCAGTGGTTTGTAAGTAGGGATCAGAATAAAAGGCAGTGGAATACAATTGCATGCCACACTTTTCAGATCTATATCTGTGTAAGAAGTGTAAGTTATCGATTAGCGAGTGAAGTCGGTTAACTATCTAATCCAAACTGTCAAATGTAACGATAATGTCAAACTCGAAAACACACGATCTGCTGCTGCTGTGTTTGGTTCACATGTGCAAACGCTTTGCTCCTGCTTCCAGGACGTGATGGAGGTGAGCGCGTCCGTCGGCGCCGTCTCTGTGAAGAGCATGTGTGTGAGAGCAGGCTGCACAAACCCGGCCATCGACAGCGAGGACTGGGACCAGGAGTACTGCAGCAACGAGTGCGTCGCCACTCACTGCAGGTGACGTCGTCCAGTTTGGTTTTTTAAAATTTTTCGTTTTGTTTTGAGCCATCAGAATTAATATGAATTAAAAATACCAACCTGTTGTTGTTTCGTAGGGACGTCTTCAAGGCGTGGTGCTCCATCCAGAACCAGAACCTGGGGACGGTGAAGTGAACAGCGCCCTCTGCTGATCGACACAGACACGACTGATTTATATATTTTGCTAGTAACACTAGTCAGGTGAAAAATCTTTTTTTTTTTTTACTGGAACAAAGATAAGTGGTGATTGTTGTCACTGCTTTGGATGTAAATTAGTTTAGCAGTGAGTTTGAATAAATCCGATCCAGAAGTGGAGACAGACGACGCCGTTATCGGTACCGGAGGATCTAATGGCAGCTAGTACAGTTTGAGAAGTTTTTTTTTCTTTTTTAAATAAAACTAAAATATAAAAAACATTCCCAGTAATGAACAAAATAAAAACTCCAGACCAGTTTTAGCATTAAATGCCTTCATTCGTTTGTACATGTCTTGTATTTGATGATGACTTTCCCAGTGTGATAATGCCTTTTTTTGTATAAACTTTTAATCAGGCAGTTGTTTCAGTATTCTCGTGGGTTTTTTTTTTTTTCAATAAACCAATAAAACCCTGTAGCAGAGACCATTTGATTCTTTATTTGTTTTAAATAAAAACATTTTCAGGATGAAAGGTTACGTCTAAATCTCAGGAAGTGAATTATGGAGCCTGTCTCTTCTCATCAAAACTGTTACACTGTTTAAGATTTTAGATACATTATAAACTAGACGGTTTTTGAAACCATCTGGTATATAATGTATCCATTTTTTTTGGAAAACTTTAAGGAAGCTTTCAGAAACAACTTCTTTAAAAATTCACCTGAAACAGTTTACTGTAAGAAAGAAAGATGGATGAAAATAAATAAAGAACAAGTGACTTGAACAAAAAACCTTGTTCTGTTTCACCTCCATCCAGTACAACCTCTATCCCAGTTGTGAGCCAATGGAGCAGCAGACGTGTCCAGATGTAATTACTGTCTCTCCTTCCTTCACCCTTTTCCATTAATATCTTGTTAAATTTTATCAACCTTCTCAGTTTTCTTTTCACAACTTCTTGAACCCGTTGTGACCACAGGAAGGCAGTGAGTTGGTGCTTAGCATAGTTTCACATCCAAGATGGAGACACGTTTTATTCTTCAACTTCCTCAGCCGTTCTGTGTGGGTTTTATAGCCAGGAGGGTTTGTTTGGAATTTGTCTGCAATTTACTGCCTCAGAAGGTCAGAGGTCATTCCTGGATGAGCTGAAACAGATAAATTCCTTTGTCAGGAGAAAAAGTGTTAAGTTCTCAACCCCCCATCCTGGTTTTCTTCCTGTGACTTTTCCCCGACACCTAATGCTGCTCTCAGGGATTATTTACCAGGAATCCCACAAGAATTGTTTGGTAATCTGATGACAAGAAATGTTTTTCATGAAACAAGCCCAGGATTTTCAAGGTTGTTTTGATATAATTACAAGATTTTACTTTCAGAATAATATAATGAATTGTATAAATTCTTTAAATCACTGTAATTTGACTTTTTGTGTCGTGTGTTTTTATTTTGTTTTTGACTATTAGGACCATTAAAAAATTACAATAAAGTCATATTTTGAGAAGAAATATTACGAGAATAAATCAGTAATGCTACTTCATTCTCGTATTATTTCAACTTTACTTTTGTTAAATTATGACTTTATTCTCTAAATTTTATTTTATATTTTCTTAGTATGGCCCTAATACTCCATCATCATTTCATGCATGAAGTCAATCAAATCAATGATTTAAGAAATTCATTAGGAAGTGAATTAGATTATTCTTAAATAAAATCTTGTAACTTTATCAAAACAACATTGAAATGCTTAAAAAAAAATCCTTGGTCCACTATCAAAAAATAAATAAATAAAATCTTGTTTCAATTTGATTTCCTTAACCTTCATATTGTGAAAAATCAAAAGCCAGAAAAGTTTACTTGTACGATTAAAAACCTCTCTATTTAAATATTTGTTCCTGAGCTGTATTTAGGCTCCATGTAGTTTGTGTCCATTTCCTCATGAAACCTTCACAATGGAGGCTCTGCTGGGCGGGTCGACGTGATGGAGGCCCAAACCCAAACACACAGGCTGTGTCAGCTCCGCCCTGAACTCGTGCAGCAGCGTCTCGGTGGAGCCCAAGGCGCTAAAGCCGATTCTGCCTTCCTCAAAGTTCACCTCCACTGCTATCCTGCTGCCAGGCAACAATCCGGGCAGAGCGGTTCTGTGTCCATCGTGGAAGGCGAACAGCTCGCCCTGCCCGCTGTGGGACAGGCTCCAGGACTCCGAGTTGTGTCCGAATGCGCTGCTGCCGTCTCTGCTCCTCCGCGGGACGCTCCGGTAGGAGACGGCGATGTCCCAGCAGCCCTCGGCCTCCACCTCCCAGACGTGGGCGCCGGAGGGGAAGCACGGGGCGGAGAGCACCTGAGGGGCTTGGTCGAAACGGACGTCCCTGTTGGGATAATGCAGCGCCGCTTTGACTCGCTCCACTGTCCGGAGGTCAGCAGAAAGCCCAAGGAGACGACTGGCGGTGTCCAGGTCCAATGTGACGGTCCCTGTCAGAGAAGCTTTTTACAGAGGGTCACACTAACACACACACACACACACACACACACACACACACACACACACACACACACACACACACACACACACACACACACGCACGCACGCACGCACGCACGCTTTCCCCACATCTGTGAATTCTTTTAAAGTCATTTTTCTCAAACTTTTTCAGGCTGAGAACCATTTAACCCATTAACAAACTCTCACCGACCACCTGACCTGAGACGGGCCCCACAAAAACACCGTAAGCTGAAATGAAAAATATGAGTCTTTTAACTCATTGTCTTTGTTTATCCTATTGCGAAGGGCGGAGCTGTTTTGCAAATATGACTGGAGACAACAAAACCATGAACAATCTACACAAGGAAATCAAAAAAGTCCTAAAATAGCATTAAACTTAACATTTTCATTTTCATTATAGGGCTACTTGTAATTTAGAAGGATAATAAAAGAATAACAGCATTTTGACAAAAACAAACATCTTTTTTTTTTAGCCCTGACATAGGTGTTAAGATGCATCTAGCCAGCAGGGGGCGCATCGATGCTCACCGTCTCATCCCACTCAGCTCAGACCTGCATCTACATGCCGATGACGTCATATGTATCATAATACTTTTCTAAAAACATGAGCTTTGCAACTCACCAACTGAAACACATTCCTATGGACATAAATTCCTCCGATCATATAAATTGTCCTGTTGTTTTCGTTTCTTCTTCAGCTTTTCTTCTAAGCAGTTTGTCATTATTTTTAGCTTACAACCCTTTGCTAAGCTAACCGTAGCGTCGTGCTTTGAGCTCGCCTCACTGCAAACAAACGGTTGTTTACATGCGGTACCTTGTTGACCACTAGGGGGGGCGCCTGAGTACCACCTGATTTAAAGGGAAACGTCCAATACCTTCGTCTTTGTCTTCTGAAAGCCTCTTCAGAGGATGATCAGCCATGTGTCCTGTACAGGAAGAAGACGGGCCTGAGTCAGAATGAACATGAGCTCCACTTTAAAACGGTTACATTTTCAGGGTTGAATGATGATAAAACACATGTTCAGTAAAGATTTGGGGACGTTTTTTTTTATGTTTAAGTCAGAAAGTTGAAACTTCAAAACAACTAGTTGTTTTTCCATCTGTTAGTCTGACATTCCCTATTCACTAAGCATAACCTGGACACGGAGACTCGCGTCTTTTAGCAGACACAAGCCAGACATCGTCTTTTCCTCGTCAAACCCGATGTTGCTTTCTCTGATGCGTGTGTGACGGCGGAGTTTCACCTGCAATGCTGGAATAGATGTGATGCACACGACTCTGCTGCCTCTCCAGCGCGTCCGCCAGCGTCTGACTCTCCACAGAGTAGCTGTACGCTGGTGAGAAACAAAACATGGACACCAGCGGGTTTATATCGCAGAACGACGGCGCCCGGTTTAGGGTCCGGCATCGTCTCTCTCACCATAGTAGAGAACTATGAACCACAGCAAGAGCAGGACCACTGTGACGCCGTTGAGGCGATCGAGAGGGTTTCCTTTCTGTTTCTGGATTTAGGAAGAAAAAAAAAAAGAAAGTTGAAATCTGACTGGCAAAGACATTTGTGAATTATAACATAGTTTAAAATATAAAATATACAAAGAAAGTTACAAAAAAATGAATGAATAGAAAATTCTAAGAAATGTTCCCGCTACGTTTTCAGGCATTTAGTAAATAGAAATATTTTTTGTGATTCTATCTGACCTAAAGCAAGAGGTTTAGTCTGCTAGTGAAACAACAATGTGTCTCAATATACTGTAAACAATGTTTTACAAATTTAGGCATTTTATTACAAAACTGTGCAGTTTTAATAAAGCACTTTCAAGGACTTCATACAGAAATCAGACACTTCGCAAGTCGACACCCAATTGAAATTCAAGCCTTTTGAAGGATCCAAACATAAATTAGTCATGTTTCAGCCATGAATTTTCATTAATTTTCCTATGATTTGGTGTGATACCAATTTTCTCTGCCGTTCCAGTTTTACAGTGTTTTATGAAGTGTCTCTGTTGACGTTTTTAAGGAAATTAATAAGTCTTACCTACGGTGAAACATTGAGTCAATCAAGAATGAATCAAAATGCATTTGGATTATTATTTTATTTAGAAATTAAGCAAAGAATATAGCAACGTCTCCCCTGGCTCGTCCAGGGGAGTGAATAAAAGATGAAAGTACATCACTTTTAATATCCAACAGCCCCCTTACAAAGAGGGGAGCAAAAGGGAGGATCCCACATGTTTCAGTTCACTTCACAACTCTGGTATTTGCACCTGCAGAATGTGACCTTGGATGGTTCAAACCCAGTTCAGATATACCTTTTATTATGCCTCCAACATGAACGCTGCTTTTAGCCATAAAGATAAAATTGATTGCTTGATTGATTGAGTGAAATAAAACAAAGTTTGACATAACAACGTCGCAACACTTTAAGCCTGAAAAATGCCTCTATAGTTCTATTCTTAGCTCAGGTGCAGTCAGATTGGGTGGAGAACAACTTTGAACAGCCATTTTCAACATTTCCCAAAAAGTTCCAACACGTGGATCAAACCCAGTGAGCTTCAGAAAACATCACTTACCTCATGTTGGCGCCTTACAGCATTTATAGACTCATTCATGTGCTGCTGGAGCGTTTTAAAGTGCTGGTCCATGTAGTCCTGTTGAACACAGACACGCCGATTAGCTTCCAGCTGATGACGCTGCTGTAGGAACGACGCTGAACTCACAGTCAGCTGTCGTCGCAGGACGGCGGAGGCGTCCGAGGCCGAGCCCAGCTGCTTGCTCTCCAGGGCGCACATGTTGCAGACGTAGCGCCTGGACGAGCTGCAGTAATACCGCAGCACCTGGTCCCGGTGCTGCGGACACTTCCTCTGCAGCAGGTCGCTGAGCGGATGGACCAGGGGGTGACCGGTGAAGGCCTGCAGCTCCAGGTGGTCCTTCACGTGCTCCCTGCACAGCGACACCTCGCACTTCAGGCAGGACCTGAAGGCGGCGGTTTTTGTCCCGGGGCAGCAGTCGCAGTAGACGCGTTCGGCCAGCGTCTCCTGCGAGGAAGCGACCAATCGGCCAGAGGTCAGAACAGAGACACGCAGATTATTTGACAAATCGATTTTTTCTGTCGATTATTCTGATGATTAATCGGATAAAAAAAATTGGAGCACTGGACATTTTACGTTTAATCTGTTAACTCTATTTTACACAAGGTTAGAATACTTTAAAAAAATGAACAAAAACACAATTTAAAGTAAGAAAATACACATTTTATTGCTTAAAATGCAGTAAGGTAGCTTGGATCATTTGTAGCAAGGGCTGCATCTGCAGCTAAAACAAAAGTACTTCTAACATCAGCATATGAAAAGCTCGGCTCTGTCTGCTTGACTGCATCAACACAGCATAGGACTGATCTGTTGATTCATTTTTGATTAACCAATTAATGACTGAATAGCAAAATGTATTTATTACCTTTCTTTTACAGAATTTGACCCAGTTGAAGCTAAAACAATTCAGGACTTCAGTATAGAACAGATTTATAGACAAAGAAGGGTTTTTTTTATCTTAAATGTATTTATATACAGTTTTGGCTTAATTACTGCTCTGAATAGAATAGAATAGACTTTATTAATCCCCATGGGGAAATTGCTTACTTGCTGACAAGCTACTATTAGTAATGTATAAATAAATAAAAATAAATAAAATAATAATTTAAGTTGTTCTTTCAACAACTGGGTTGTTTTTAAAGTCTTAATACTCTAGTTAACGATTAATCGATTGCTAAATTAGTTGATGATTATTCCAATAATTGATTATTTAGGATTGGTGTGATTAATCGTTTCGGTTCTCCTAGATACTTTTTCCGCAAATCATCTCTCATTGGTAAACAGAACCGAAAAATCGACAATATTTTTTATGTTTCTTGTTGTTTTGTTCTGTAAATGCACCATGCACTGTGTTGCACTGTTCTAGAGTTGAATAAAAATCATAGGTTAGAGTTCGAGGCATATGTCGTATGCATGTCCGACTTCAAAGAAAGCTGTAAATTCATATCAGCTGATTGAAACGAACAAAAAAAAAAAAACTAACGCCTGGTCCTGCACCTGAATTCTCTAACACATACCCTCCTCTTCTTGATCAGCCTGAAGTCCTCTGCGATGCTGGCCAAGGCGTAGCTCTTCTGTAACTCTACGACCTGTCCGAAGTCCGCCCTGCAGTCCGGGCAGCGGAAAGGCGAGTCCGTGGAGTGGTCCAGCAGGTCGGTCAGACAGTCCATACACATGCTGTGTCCACAGGGCAGCTGGCGGGGATCCTTGAAGGTGTCATGACACACCGGGCACCTTAGCAGTTCCTCCCACCGGGTTTGGTCCGTATCTTCCATCCTTGACCCCTAGGCTGCTGAGCAGGAGTACAGAGTTAACTACTGAGATATTACCACCATCCTGTGCTGTTGATTTAGTTACCACTATATTCTGGCTGTTTAGAGTAAGTTATGAACTCGGGCGTTAAAAATAACTCATTTCTTACCCAGGCAGCAAAGGGTGGACACATCGGTGGTATTTTGTTGAAGTTTAGGGTGAAAGTGAAAGCGGAGTGAAACTCGCAACGCTACTTCCTGGTGGGGCGGGGCTTATGTGACGGTCCTGGTTCAGTCCGCACGTGAAATGAAGAGCAGCTTTTCTGAACACAAAAAAAGTGGTCCAATGATATCAACGTGATATTTTAGTACGTATTTTCTTAAAAGTTGTCATTTACGTTGAGTTTAGTCGATGAGAAATCCTACAAGCACGTTGTCTACAGGTCAGGAAGTACGCAATACGTCATCACGTCCGCCATATTGTCAGTGGCAGATTTTATAGACGCAGTTTTCCTAAGAAATGAGCTGCTAAAGTTTATATTCAAGAACATTTCATCGTTTTTACATAGAATTAGCTAATTTTAGGATTCATTTTGAACGATATCTCCTAATCATAAGGAAGACCAACCTTATTATGCATTTTAAGAATGTGCTTAAAATGTACAACTAATTCCAGGTCTAATCAAGAGCAATTATTTTACAGTAACTATAATCCAAAACAAATACAAATACTACAATAACTTAAATCTATGACACATTTACTAGTTATGAACAAATTAATCTAAAGGCAGATGTGCAGCATTTTTAACTAAGGTTATGTGATAATTTACATAATGTATTATAATTAATACACACTTTAATAATTAAAATACTTACTTTTTATCCCTATATGTAAATAATGAGGAAATATTAGAACTGAGCTAATATACCAAGTGTGATACCTGTTGAGACGCTTTACCAAGGTCCAGAAAGAGTCACACGCTGTTAGACAAAGGGCCCATAGTATAGAGTTACATGCTTGATTCTGTGAGGCACTAAGGCATATTCCTCAGAGAAACAGAAACTTATCAGGCCACAGAGACATGGTGTGATTTCAGGGAGTCTTCAGTCCATATAATCACCTAAACTCCTCCTCCTCCTCAGACGCTGCACACTTTTTTAGAAACTCTTCTCAAATGTAATGGTTAAAGCGTCTCCTTTCAGCGCTGAAAGTGAATAAAATAAGTCTGACTGCTTTTCTTGGCTGATTTTATGCTCTGTGTGTCAATACAAATTATGATTCATCGATCGGGATTTCCATTCCCAACATACCACATAAATAGAATGTATGTCCATATTTACAAATTTTCAAAGCACAAACTTTCATCTATTAGGATTTCACATTAAAAATCCATCCATCCATTTTCTTTACACCTTTGTCCCTTAATGGGGTCAGGAGGGTTGCTGCTGCCTCTCCAGCTAACGTTCCGGGCGAGAGGTGGGGTCACCCTGGACAGGTCACCAGTCTGTCTCAGGGCCACATTAAAAATTTCTTATACTAATAAAATACTGAAAAGTGTTGCCAGTGTTAAACTCACCTTTGATCCAAGTTTGTGGTTGCCATTTCCATTTCACCTTTATTAACCAAAAACATAAGTTATTTTAAAAGTAAATTAACTTTCGAACCTATACATTTAATATAAATTTACTGTTAATGACTTTAGTTTCTGACTTTTAAATTGGTTAAAAGATCACAAATTACACTGCAGTTTAGCACAATTTCATGCATTTAAAGTTAAATAAATCTTTCACAAAATTCTTATGTTTTGCAAAAACAATTTATTTACCAACAGCAGTACAAAAACAAACAATATAAAGTATACATCTTGAGAACCTTAAAAACCTTTGAAAAAGTCTTTGCAAAGCACATATAACACTAGATTCCTCGTTCATTGAGATTTAAATGTGTTTAACAATAAAAACCCATCATAACGAAAGCTTTTATGCTCATCAAGGCCATTCAGACATGAAGTTATAATCTCACAGCAACACAACCTACAATGTTCTCTAGATTGCCAATTTTTTCAGACCTGACTAAATCCATAAGTGAGATATTTTGAAGAACATCTTGCTCTCCGTACACAGAGAGATGAATGATGCGTCAGCTGAAGAAAATTCCTGAGCATTCACTGGAGTAGTTCATATTGCAAATCCCTTATTTTAACTTCTTAAACCTGCAGGTTTGACTGAATCCTTGAGCAGCTTTAAAAGACAACCAACGTCTGAATGACCGTAACGTAGCAGTGGTGATGGTTCAGTCCCTCATCTTTAGCTGTAACCAGACTGGCAAAACGTTTTTTGGGGTTACGTCTATATACATTCAGTAATTTTAAAGAAAAATCAACAAAAAAACACACCATAAATGTAAGGTAAAAAAAGCAGTGAAAAAAAAAAAAAAATACACAAGAACTGTTTGGTCCCGTTACCCAGAAACCCTTGCTGGTGTTCTCCAGGCGCAGAGTTCCTCGTGCAACAACAGACATAACACTGATTTCCACAGGCGCTTCCACTTCCTGTCTCAGTATTTCCTGCTTTACGCAAAACATCTAAAGTGGGCAATATGGCGTTTTTAATAAATCTTTTCATTTACTAACTTTGTTCACAGAGTAACTTCACTTTCATATCCACATGTCACAGTTTTCTCCCTTTCTCATAAATAAACTATGGAGTTAAGACTTTATCTAGCAATAGGTTTTTCTTTGTGATTGTTGAGATACGTGTTCAAACAAACATAATAGAATGCATTATTAATCTATTTTCTTAAAGCTTGGTATTTGATATTATTTCTCTTTACTTTGGTTCTGTTCTGTTTCTGCCACTTGACCCATAAAATCTGAAAGACTATGATAAAAAAACAAGCAAAAAAATAAATCAACAAAAATGATCACAGTTACCACCATGGTCCATATAAACAGTCATGTGGCAGATGGCTCCATTTCATACCCGAAAAAGTCGAGGACACACACACACACACACACAAAAGAAAAACAAACTATACAGGAATGAAGTGATCAACAGCTGGAATAACACTAGAGCTGAGAGAATTAATCCTAATAACAAGAAATAAAGTAAGGAAAGCAATTATATTCCCTTTCATAGGTCATTAGCCTGGTTTGTTGTAGAGAACAAAAAAACTCGAAATGGATCAGTTCAGTTTGGACAAGGCAAAAACAAAAACAGGAACTAAAACAACCCGTCTAAAAACTGTAAGTGAGTCTGCACAGCACATAGCAACCTGCTGCACCTATCAGATTGTGGAGGATCATAAGCTTAAAAAATTAAAAAAATAAAACAAAATAATGATCTGAAACTTCATCAAAGAAGGTCATTAATCATGTGACCGTTTTCAGTTGGATGTAAAATTTGGACCAACAAATGCAAAGATGTTTTTTCTTTGAAGGAAATCAAATGAAAGCAGGCCTTGCAGTGTTGTGACACAAAACTGAAAAAATAAAAAAAAATGTTACGAGTTATAAGAAAGCAATGGCCATTTGGCAAAAAAAACGAGAATGTCAGCAAACTTTAAGAAATTTACATTCAGAAAACACAAAGGCAAGCCATCCGATTTATAACAAGTCAGAACCTCTTCCACAAACAGAACCTCTTTAGCTGCCTGGTATGATTGAGAAAGCACCAATAAAAGTGGGATTGTGAAACCAAAGAAGGCCTGGAGGGGAACTTAGTAGGGTCAGAGAGAAATTAGTAAATTTAGTATCATATATCTTATGTTTTAAAGGATAAAAACATGCCACGGATTCTTCACAAAGCCCTGTGAGCTGCTCTGTGTCGGCAAACCCCATCCAATGTCCAATGGGCGACAAAAGATGCATCTCAAAGGTCCAATGACTGTAGGTCCGGTGCATTTTCTCTGAAAATCATTGGGAGGCTGACCAACGCCGTCACAACAAACCGCCAAGAGAGCTAATCATTACCAGAGTCGACTACTTCGACTCAAAAACGACCGCACTGTCGTTTTCTGAGGACAGCTCAGTGTCCTCAGAAAACACACAGAGATGCTCTCAAAATGTTTCTAGCATAAAGTGTTCTGTGAAAGAGTCAAAGGTTACACAAAGCTTTTTGGAAAAAGTCAGTTTCAAAAAGCCAAATTATGTTCACGTCACATACTATGTGGATTTTAAACAGAGGACGAAACATTCACTGATTCAATCGCATTCGCTGGGCGTCAAGAGTTGATCTGAACTTTTCCTCCCTCCAGAGCTGAAACTCAATGACCCGACAAATCCAAGAGGAGAAACAAGTAAAAAGTAGAAAACCACATTCAGCTGGGTTCAGACAAAAATGACCCCTGGACACCAGGGGTCATTTTTACAGTAGAAACAAAATATCAGGAGGTGATATGGACTAGTTACAGCTTAAAGCAGAGGTCTCACTCTGCAGTGTTCAAGGTCCGTGTCCTGCAACTTTTAGGTGTCTCTTTGCATTCATTGCACCTGGCTCCAAAGTTACCTCATTAGCGGAACTCAGTGGGACTTAATGTTAGTGACACAGTTTCACCATTGAAGTCAACTGTGTAGGACAAGAGACAGTTGCAGGACTCCGGCCCTCGAGGGATGCAGTTTGAGACCAATGGCGTAAAGTGTCCTTTCTTCTGCTTTAGAGGACGGCCGTCTCCATGAGCAGTCCAGTGTTAGCAGTCTGAGGTAGACAGTGTCGCGTAACCGCCGTCGCCTTCACAGCGACAAGCCGGCGATCTTCCTGAACGAGGGCACGAAGAAATCGCACTGGCTCAGTTTGTGTTTCTCCATATTCCTCATGATCCGGAACGTCTTCCCGCAGGTGGTGCAGCTGAAAGGCTTCTCTCCGCTGTGAAACCGCAGGTGCGCCTTCAGGTTGTCTCGCAGCCGGAAGCTTTTGCCGCACTGCGGGCAGGCGTGCGGCCTCTCGCCCGTGTGGAACCTCAGGTGGCGGCGGAGGCTCTTCCTCAGCGCGAACGTCTTGGAGCACTTGGAGCACGGGTACGGCTTCTCCCCGGTGTGGAAACGCTCGTGCCGCCGGAGGATCTTCCGGCGCTTGAAGGCCTTCCCGCAGTTGCCGCAGACGTAGCCGTCGCGGGAGTGCGTGACGATGTTCTGGAGGCGCCAGACGTCGTCGTCGCACCTCGTGAAGCAGCAGAGGCGATGGCCCGTGTGGGGGCCTTGATGCCGACGCAGGTCTTTGGGGATAGTCTTGCCGGATTTGTTGTTGGCGTTGAGAGCTTTCGCCGCGTCGTCACCCTCGGTCTTCACCTCTGGTATTGTGAGCATGTTGACCAGCTGTACCGTGCAGGGGACAAGCAACTTTTGATCGGGAGAGGTGAGCTTCAACTTCATCTGCAGATGGTTCTTGGAGTCTTTCGGCGAGTGGATCCGCTCCCACACTCCGACCTGCGCCGGGGTCACGGCCCCGTCGGACGGCGACGGGCTGTAGGCCCTCCCCTTGGCCGTGCTGACACAGGCTTGCTGGGGCTCAGCTTGAACGGGCTCCTCCGAACCCTCAGCTTTAAGAGACGAAGAGTCTGGCGTAAGGATTAAGGGGCACACAAACTTCACCGACTCCCCAGAAGCCGCGTGTCTCATATCTGGTTGAATCAGAAGAGGCTTCTGCTTTGCTGGTATTATTTGGGTAGATCCACATTGGGACGTTCCAGAACCTTCGTCTGCAGAGACTGAAATACAGCACAGTTTCTGTGCTGTATTTCATGAACAACAAAAAAAAACATTGTATGATTGTGAAATTAAAGGGAATATAAAGCTTGGTTTCAATATGATTCGCTAAAAATAAATGAAAAAAATAATAGTGAAATCATGTGTGGTACGTTTCTCTCTCTGTCCTAATATCCTTAAAGAAAATCAAGAAATCAACTGAAACCAGATGAGATATTTTCACAAATTTAACACTTTTTCCTGTTTTCTTGAATGGAGAGGAGGTCTCAAAAAAGGTTTAGATTTAATCTTCGACTGGGACTTTTTAGTACATGAATGATCTAACCACTTCATTTGGAGCTCTGGCTGTATGTTCAGAGTTGCTCCCTTTGCACCATCATCCCATTTTTTATCACTTCCAATCAAACAATTTAACAGATTTAAAAAAACAAAAAACAAATCAATTATTATCCTCTTAATAGAGCCTACTAAATCCATTCATGGTCATGAGTCGAACTTGATTTCAGGATTAAAAATATTGACAAAACATTTCATCTTCAAATAAAAGACTGAGATAGAACACAAATAAAAATGGAAACTAAAAAAAATTAAAAACGAATACTTACCCAAAAATAAAAACGGGAAAAAAACTAATGCTTTTAAGTAAAAAAAAAAAATTAAACCAGCTTGATCCATAGAACAGCTGAATATATGATGAGATAAAGTAACATAATAGATAGACTCTGTTTAGAACTTATTTAATTCCTGGAGATGACTGGTTGTTATGGATATATGATTTTTGTGTCCTTGCCAACATAACCATATCTACTGATAACACATAAGACCAGCTAGGCTCACACAGTCGCCCATAAACAAATACAACATGTCAACACCTCTCAGTGAAGGTGCAGAATGAGGAATATAAAAAAACGGTACCTCTGCTCCAAATGAGTTTGTGTTTTACACAGCACCATTACAAATCTTTCAATACATAACTAATAACCTGCCTTTGTCTTACGGTTGACTGAATAAATACAACTAAGCTCTGGTCTCACCTGGAAGTGATGTCGCCAAATAGAAGAAGCTGAATGCAAATGACCGCCACATTTTTCAGATTATCAGTCACGTTTCACGTCACAGATAAGGACTACATTGTGCTAGCTTCTCAGACAAACTAAGATCATTTTGTGAAAATGATAAAGAGCTGTAACTTTCACCAATTTATAAGAAGCAATCTGATTGAAAAGCAAATTCCAAATGTGAAGTTTCTGGCATCGTCGACAAGTAAAGTTGAGTAGAGCTTTAGACTTGTACGTATTTCTACCACGAGAAATAAAGTAAAGCTACAGTATGTATGTATGTATACAATATGTACATATTGCATTCCATTTTTTACCGGCAGCTTTCTGTAGCTGTAAGTGAAACTAACAGTGTGAAGAGCATTTTTCTTCTTTTTTTTTTTTTTTTACTCCATCAAGATCCTCTTATTCTTGTTATTCAGACTACAGCAATGTGCATCTGTTCATGTGAGAGCTTACCAGGCAAGACATCCCTTAGTTGAGCGTCATCATCTGTGACAGAGTCAAGTTCGAGGCCGCTCAGCTCCAACGTGTCCACAGAATCTGCTATAGCCTGGTAAAATAAGAACAGAAAAATATAGAACTTATTAGACCTATTGTGATTTTCTGTTTAAAGGAAAAATATTGAAGTAGAATGAAATTATTGATTTCATTATTTGTGATGCTCATTTTCTGATTGGCTTAAGGAGTTTCTTTGCATCTAAAGCAAGAAATGTTAATGGTTTTAACAAGAAAAGGACCAAAGGAACCATCCAGCAGCCCCACTGTGGAGGATACTGCTGCTGCTTCAAAAAAAAAAACTGCAGGAATAAAATAAAATTTGATGTGACTAATATGAAATATTACAAATTTGCTTATAATCAATAGAGGACATTGTGTCAAAAAAAGTATCTGGTAATAAAGTCAAAATTAAATGTCAGATAACAAAATTTGCCGCTGCAGGACTCATGGCCATCTAATATCAGTTACATGAGGCAGCATTAATGCTAATGTTTTAATAAGTATTACCTAAATGGTGGGTAAAAAATATATATTGTAAGAATTGATGTTTCTTTACATATTTTGTAGCACTGTCTGTAAATGTGCAAAAGGGATCCACCGCCAGAGGTCAACGCTCTTTGGAGAGTCATGACAAGGAAACGTTTGGGGACCTGGTACTAGATCACTTGCAAACAAGTGCAAGTACAGGTTACCACTTGTTAAGAAACATGCCACACTGCCTCACAGCTTCTTAAAAATAAAACAGCAGCAGCATGAAGTGAAAACTGTGGATAAAACAGGAGAGGGCATGTCACTACTAGTTTGGAAGTATTTCCGATATTTAAAACAAATAAAAAAACCGGAATAATTATCGATGTCGACCGATATGAAATCGCACATCGTCCAGCTCCACTTATACGTTAAGTGATTTACAGCCTGTAAACCTCCACAAACCTGATCCTCCTGAGGTGCCCAGTGAGGGTCAGTGTCTTCAGCCAGAAGGACTTCGGACGGAACCAGACCGCCCTGCATTTCCACATTATTGGTCTCCCACAAGCAACTGGCACCAAGCAGAAGGGAAGAGTCTGGAGAGTAGAAGAGGGGGGAGGGGTCACGACACCGAAGGAAATGTCTTCTTCTTTAGCCAGAGATTAACTCGGAGAACGAATCCGGTTCTGCAAGAATGACTGATGCATGCGAGATAAGCAAAAACGCACCGATCGCTTTAAGCATTTAAGCAAAAAAAAAAGAAAGTATTCTACGGGTTTCAACATGCATCAAAAGCGAAGCATTAATCCTATCCCATCATTATGCATGGAAGTCAAAACACTCAGACCCACCGAGCTCCACCGTTGCCTTGATATCCTCCTCCACTTGCACGCCGATGCTTCGCTTTTGGCCCCCATTCCACACGATGCAGAACGACGCCGCGCTTCCGTGTCGCTGCTCCTCCTGCGCGCGGCCCGCGGCCACAGGCTCGGTTCCGTATCTGCTCTCAAACAGTTTGATCAACTCCACCGACGCCGCCTTGATCAGAGCCCCCAGCGCCATCTCCACCTCCGCCTGGATGTTCACGACGTCCGCAGACATTTTGGGTCCCAGTGGCTTCGCAGAAGTCAAGAGTTTATCCCCAAAAAGCCCGCCCTAGGCGGAAGCCAAGCATTTAGCATTTATTTACCATCCACAGTCTGACCACATGGACTTTCCTTCTCCAAAGGGAAGAGGCGTGTTTTGGATTGAGCGCATGCGCATTAAAACCAGAGAGCAACTGACAGGGACGGAGCAAAGATTTCAAGAGCCCCCGGCTGAAAGTCTGCAACTACAAATGATAAATGAAAAATATAGATATATTTACATGATGACTATTATTTAAATAAATAAATGCGTTGAAATATGTTACCCTCTGAAATTACACTGTTGGCTGATCATGTGAATTTATAAAAGAACCTTTAAAAAATCTACTATACATATTGAATTAATATTGATTTGGTGGTACATTTAAATTTATATTCAGTTTGTTTTTGTTTTATTTATAGTTGTTTTTAATTTAGTTTTGATATGGCTGAAATTGACATTGTCTATAAATATAAATCATAGCATGACACTGCCTTAGCATTAATATATGAACTGTGTTATAGTTCACTGTATTTTTTCCTGCTTTCTTTTTTGAACATTTTGAAAGGTAATTCAACAAATCAACTAAATTCTGAAAGACAATAAAGCACAATGTTGCTCAACTTGGTATTTCAGAAGGAAAATAACTTTACTGTTATGCTATAGATTGGTAAATCAGCAATTTCTTGTAAATATACACTCAAGAAACACTGCACATTTAAGGTTATAGCCTTAAAGGGTTGAGTCAGATTTTTTTTAATAGCTAGTTAAAGCTATTAGCAGTAATAAACCCCTCACCTGTTGTAGAAAGATGTCATATCACCATAAGATTCATAAAGATGAAAGTAGTAGAGGTAGGAGCAAGTCAGACTTTAATTTTTGGTTTGATCTGCTTGCCCTCCTTTCCTTATCGTTTCCCCCTGACATTGTTGTACATACAGAAAATCCCAAAATCCAGAAGAATTGTTCAGTACACTTATTTCACACAAACACCCATGCTCACCTCTTTAAGAATTATACAATAAGTGAATTTCTTTCCAAGTTGTTGTTTATTTAAGACTTCACAGTATATTAAAATTCTCTCGTTACAAAAATAGAATCTGGTTGTTGTCATAATTCATCATCATAGAAAACATCCATATGATGTACAGTACTTTCATTGTACAGCATCATACTGACTGAACACAGTAGATTGGTGGTGTTTGAGACCCAACGTGACAGACTGTTAGCACCCTTGAATCGGATATTATTCAGTTCAGTACCGGGGAAAACAAGAAAATATCTGAGTGCACATAAAACATGCAAACAGCAAAAGACAAGACATTTGGGCTTATATATTTTGCATAAAAACAACAAAATCCTTTCAATTCTATGAATATAAAAACTTTAATATGTTCAAAATCAAAAGCAGTAGGTGACAGGATTTTTAAAGAATATCTTCTTTTATTGTACAAGACAGTATTACATGTGGAAATAAATAGAAGATTTTTTTACATCATAGATCAGTAACTTTGTCAGGGAGATTGACAAAAAAAACTAATGGAATATACTGATTCTGGTGAGCTGCTGAGAGAGGATAATGAAAAGATGAAGGATTTACATGAACGGACGACTTCGTGATCAGAAATTGTCACAAAAGTGGTTGATTCAGCAAAGTCATCGACGTGATGGTAATGTTGACTCTTTAAATGGCATTGGTCAGACTTAGAGTTTAAATTATGACTCAGCAATCTAATCGTCATCATCGTCATCATCGTCATCATCGTCATCATCGTCATCATCATCATCGTCGTCGTCATCGTCATCATCATCGTCGTCATCATCGTCATCGTCATCATCGTCGTCGTCATCATCATCATCATCGTCATCATCATCGTCATCGTCGTCGTCGTCATCATCGTCGTCGTCGTCATCATCATCATCATCATCATCATCATCATCATCATCATCATCGTCATCATCATCATCGTCGTCGTCGTCATCATCATCGTCATCATCGTCATCATCATCATCGTCATCATCGTCATCATCATCGTCGTCATCATCGTCGTCGTCGTCGTCGTCATCATCGTCGTCATCGTCATCATCGTCATCATCGTCGTCGTCATCATCGTCGTCATCGTCATCGTCATCATCGTCATCGTCATCATCATCGTCATCATCATCGTCGTCATCATCGTCGTCGTCATCGTCGTCGTCATCATCATCGTCTTCCTCAGGATCAATATCTCCCGACAATACATCCTCAAGCCACTCTTCCAACTCGTCCACAGAAGGTAAATCCTCCCCGTTATCAATGTCCATCCACACGCTGTCAGCCTGCACAGCAACAACAGCAGTAAAGCAATGTTTTCAATTCCATTTAATTCAATTCAGTTTCAAATTGAAAATCAACTCAGTTATTTGTGAACAGGGAGACAGAACTAGACCTCTCCTTGTCTCCTTGTTAGTCAGTTGTACCAATTTACCAGATCAGCTGTGACATCTCAAGTCACAGCTGATCAGTTTGCATCAACTGAGCAACGAGTAGTTGTTTGAAAATTATCTCAACAGACTCACAATCATCTGATCCACCAAATCAGCTAATGAGGCAGATTGATGCAACATGGTAATGCAACAAATCATTAACATCTGTCAACTAAAGGTAGGGGATATTACTGATAAGAGCTTAGCAGAAAAGTATTTTAAAGCAAGCAAAGCAAAGATGAGACTCTGAGATCTCATGATCATGAATGCCTCAAACAGACTCATGACAAAGACAATGTCCAGTTCACTCTCAGAACACGCTCAGTTTTGTAGTGAGAATGCAGAAAAAGATTTCATACAAGGACTGGGAAGCCAATCTGAGACTCTCATACTCTTACAGCACCCCACCCAACACAAAATGCCATGGGGATCACAGCTGTAGATTTTTTTTGCATTGTCAAAACACATATGGACTGGACTGGACTCAAGTTAACCAAGCAGCACCAATGCTAGATTGAGAATCTGGAGTGCAGTGGTAGCAGTTCGTCCTGCAATGGGCAGGTTACCAGTTCAATCCCAGCTCTGTCTGCCTCTGTCATTGTATGACAATTTAGCTTGTCAACTTCAGCCACTGCTAGTACCTTCTCAAAGGTCCTGCGCTTTTCATCACAATCATTACCAATGACCTTTAGACCACAGATCTTGGAAGCTGCATCTACTGAGTATCCCGAACACAGACCATTCGGATTCCATTGTCTCAACCTTTCTCTAAACATGAGATAAACTCCCCCGTGGATCAGAGTTAAATCACTCCTGAACTGTGTCCTTCATCACACATTCCTAGGTCACCCTACACTCAATTAGATTTACCTGGTCTTTATGGTAACTCTCCTGATATGGAATCCAATTAACAAGTTGATGTTTATCAATAGTCAGCTCTGCCCCTCCCTTTAACCACCTTTTGAAGACATAAAACCAAAGGTGGGATTTCAAGACTGGTCATTTACATCTGGATGAATGTGGTCTGGTGCCAAGTGCACTCTTTGATCACTGTATGTCCAGACATGTTCTGGACATTCCATACCTAGAACAGACATCTAGTCCTCCCAATCATAGGGTACAAGGGATCCCACTATTGACAATGGTACAATTAAAGTCCCCCAGGAACACAAGGGGTTTTTCAGATGCCACCCATTCCAACACATCACCCAGAAGCTAAATGAAGACCAGGTTTTCCCAACTGCAGCTCAGGTAAGGGCCTGTGAGCCTCCCCAAACCTGCACAACGCTGGGATCTAGTGGGTCAGAAACATCCCCAAAGAGGGATGTGTGTCCAGTACAAAATGTGGCAGGTGGCTCCTTTTCATCTTTTCATAGGTGGTCAGAATAGATCAAAACTGTGAAAGGTTGAAATTAAGTAATAACATAACAGCTGGATCTGTTTATAGACTCAATTCCACTTAAATATGTGACATTCTTACACGGGCTTAAACTATTGTTGTACAGATAAGCTGTAGCCAAAAACAGAACCCACCTTAAGTTAAATGTTATGCAACAGTAACTAATTAACAACATTTAAGAATAGATAAACTATCCAAAGTGCAACTATTTTCCTATGAATAATACTTACATCATCAGCTTCAATGACACCAATCTGTGGGTGGGACAGATCGATTCCAAAGGTCTTTTCCCAGTGTGGCAAAAGCTGAAGAGGGAACCAATCAAATAATTATGCCACTACCACTGTAGCTAACTTTTAAATCCAGTTTTTCACGTAGATTGCTCAGTATCATTTACTGTATTGTATCGTATTATTTCTTACCAGAGGGAAGTCGTCAGGGTCAATCCAGAGAATGCTGAGATTAGGGTTCTCTGTGTTATCCTCTGCAACTTGTTTCAATTTGTGCAAGAACTCAAAGCCATCTGCAGAACAAAAGATGACAGTTCAAGTAAAACGTTTGCTTCTGCTCTTCATGACACACTTGTTTATTTATAGATATATATGTTTCTGCCCATATAGATCCATCTGTTTATTGGAGGAATTTTCTATTGAAATGTATTTTTCTTTACCGATATCGGCCTCTTCTGCAAAAGCGACAATATGTTCTCCACCGACATCATCATCCTGTGAGCAAAATAAGGATAATCTGTGCTCTAAAAGACTTGAGATTAAGATAACAATATCAGAAACTAATACACATATGTATTAATACATTCACTTAAAGCCTCTCTATAAATAAAAAAAAATGATGCAAAGCTGAAAGTGTAACATTTCTTACCCAGATCTCGTATACGTTGCTGGGTTTCAGTTTCCTCAGTGTTGGTCTAAACAAGCACAGAACCATTAAGATAAAAGCATACTTAGCTTTTTCAGACTGTTACGCTTTTAACTCAAAATATCTCGGAGCATGCCAACAATAGGAACTACCTGTCATTATTTTCAATGAATTTCACCAGTTCTTTCTCAGAGTAAGGTTTTCCAGGGATGACCACAGGGTTCTCAATGAAGGATTCATAGAAGTCTACTTCATTGAGCTTCAACTCCAGGGCCTTAGCAACCTGCGGCAAAACAACAGTAATTGTTTTTTTTGACCTGACCATGATGGCTGTATCAGTGTCGCAAAGAAATACAGGATATTACAGGAGAACACAATGCTCAGTAAGGAAAACATGCATCCTGCCATTTTAACAAATAGTTTCAGGATCTAGTGCTAACAACTGATACCACACAGTTTTCAGGTTGAACATAAAAACAGAACGACAAACCTTTGCAGGTTTTATTAAATTAAGCATGTACACAAAATATTGCATTGTGTATGTATGAATTAAAAACTGAATGCCAAGCAGCAAATATTGCAGAAGTGGTGAAATAAAAACAGAGTACATTCTGTAATTTAACAAGTAACGAATAACTTACTCAGACCTTACATTGCTGCTTATGTATACTTGCAGTTGTGCTGTAACGATCTTATAACAGTGCTTCCAAAAAGGTTTACTGTCTTGACTTTGACTAGACCCTTCCATGTCATAGTTCACATCATGGTCAGTGATTATTTTGTAAGCTACCTGTCTGTTGATCAGACGGCTCGTCGTGAAGGAATGTCAAAGCACTTTGGTGGCAGGTAGACTTATGGCTGATTAATGACTGCACAGTGCTCAGGTTTTTTCAGTTTTTTACTCTCTGGAATGTAACTAGTATTAGTATTTAGCAAGCTAATGATACTGAAATCTTTTCTCAATTAAAATGACCTTACCTTAGGATTAAATGTCGCAAAGAACTTGATGTGAGGATGGAACTCTTCAGCGGCATCTGCGAACGCTTCGAAATCTGAAATGTTACAAGTAATTTGTCAATCTATTCCAGTGTTTATACGAGATATCAAACAATGCGCAGCTGCTGCATCACTGCTGCTGACTGTGGGTTAAAATCAGACCCGTGAAATTATTCCAGGCTTTATGCTGCTGATCTCACATCTAGCTACACAGTTACTCAGTACAGAGAGTCATGCCATCACAGTATTCTTACGTTCTGACTTGTGACTCTTAAAGTAGCCC
Organism: Micropoecilia bifurca; assembly: GCA_903067075.1. Lineage (NCBI taxonomy): Eukaryota > Metazoa > Chordata > Actinopteri > Cyprinodontiformes > Poeciliidae > Micropoecilia > Micropoecilia bifurca. The sequence continues at coordinate 6,306 of CAEGAF010194005.1, read as the reverse complement.
ACCAGTTTGATGTCCTCTTCGATGCTTTCAAAGCCTTTCAGTTCTCTGCTGTTGTCAATAATTTCCACAGGGTCCTCAAGAACCTGATGGATGAAACAAAGTGGGAGAGAAAAGAGAAAAGAAAACCACAGTGAGAATATCTGGTTGGAATATCCATGTAGCCAGCAAACACAAGCCCTGATCGGAAAAAGGCAAGATGGCATGGAAAAATGCAAATAACTACTGAGAGCAACAATGACTAAAAGCTATATATTGTCTCTAAGTTTAGCTGACTTATGCATTTCAGGTCAGATATATGTGGTTGAAACCAGATGTAAACCAAATAAAACACTTTTTTTCCATCACTGTCTGAAGTGAAATCAGACCAAACTTCTCCTGTTTTATGTTAGAATTACCAACAATTATTTCTATTTGCTAAATGGCAGAAAACAGTTTGTTTTTCAAATGTTTTCTGTAACTTCCTTCTAATTGAGAAGTTTACACAGAATTATTACTGTCTCTCTAAAGCCTAGATAATGATGTTGTGGCTTTGGGAACCTCTGATAGGTTAACTGAGGCATTTGAGTTAATTGGAGGAACATGTGTGGATCTCTTTTAAGGCCAGGTGCACACAGGTACAAAGATCTTCATTTTTGGAGAGATGTTTTGTGGTCCATGCGTGTTTTTATTCATTGTATGAAAATATCTGGTTTCAATCGTAGCAGCAAACTGTGACCATGATTTGATTAAAGCTCTTTTTACAAAGGCTTGCTGATTTCTCATTGTCATAAACCTAACTTTATTTCTAGAAATCATCTTAATTGTGCTAATAATCTTTGTGTACTATTTAGCGTCATGTTTTTTTTTCTATGGAAAGTTGTAATGGGAGTAGATGTCAGCTCAAAGTGGGTCTGGTTACGCTGGAAGTTTCTCACCGTTAATAGTATAAATGTCACGTAAATGTGAAAACTATCTTTTTTGTAACCATTTGCATTTTTAAAATGCATCTTGACTTTTTCCTAATTCCAGGTTCTAAGTATTTGCTTTTCTTCTTCATGCTTAAGTAAGGCAAGCTATTAACTGGGAAACCATATCCTCACGAACATCATAGATGAACTCCACAAGGGTGTGTGCCTCAAGTTCACCATCATACTCTATAACTTCATCATCGGTGAAGACGAAGATGCTGTCGGACTCTTCAAGGCCTGGAGAGAAAGGCAGTTATTAAGAGGTTGATTCTACACGGCATGTTCTAATGCCACAGCAAACATAAATCTGGGAAGTATTAGTTCCTTGTAAAAATATTCCCATGCCTTAAAGGTTTTTTTTTACATTATGTCACATCACAAACAGAAACTTCAATGTATTTTATTAGGATACTGCATAATTCATAGCTTAAATGCTCTTAGAAAACCTAACTGTGCATCACCTTAACATTAAACAAGACCAACAATTTAATGGTTTTGGTTCCTGTTAGAATGGCCCAGTCAAAGTCTCAACCTAAGTGGCAAAAATCTGTGTTTTTATGTAGCTCTCTAGATTCTAGAGAAAAAATAGAAAATTCAAGATGACATTTTGGTGTGCAGCTGAAATATAATTTTATCAATCAAATCAACACAGATTCTTTTTTCTGCAGGCAGATTACATCAATATGAAATATTATTTAATTTTAATAAATCCTTATCTAATGCAAAGACAGCTATTTACTTATATTTTTACTGTTTCTTAGAGGAGAGTTTGATCAATTTATACTGCCACAACTGGACACATTTATTTTGGTAGTTGTAACAAGAAATGATGTAAAAAAGGTTCAAGTGGTATAAATAGTGTGCAGTGTTGTACATCAGTACCTTCCTACAATAATGGCCTAACTCATGTTTTGACAAAAAACCATCTCTCTATCAACGCATTTACCTAATTTCTTTGCAACGACCTTGTCAAGCTTTGCATCAATGAGTCCAACTCCAATATCCTCATCTTCAAACTCATCCAGGACTTGGGCTGCACGCTGCAAAAACAAAACAAAACACTTCATTATCTAAACACGTTTCATGAAGAACGTGGCCACATATTGAGGAAAAACTGCACTGGGGGAGCTCCACTACCATAAAAGCCTGCTTTTCAAAGCGCTGCTTTTGCACTTTCTAAATCCGTACGAAACATGAACCTCAAGACTGACAGTCGATTCCACCAATGGGTTGTGACCCTCTTGCCTCGAGGAAGTGGTTTAAGGTTGTCCAAGTGCATTTAAAGACTAAAACGCACTTGCTTCATCGCTCGCTCACTAGCTCACGTACACACATGTAAGTGGAGTAAGAGATCTTGAGCAGCTGCCTTTAGTGGCATAAATAGTCGGCGTAAGCAGGACGCCCTGCTGGTTGTTGAGCAGATGATTCCTTGCATTGCTTTGAGCTCGTCTGTCTGTCGTAGATCAGAAATTGGAAAAGTGAAGCATTTTAAATGACATTATTGGCACAATTTTGGAGAACATGACTTGTCATTTGGTGAAGGGTCGCAACTAAATCATACTATGTTATACTGCAAATGATCCATCTTGCACTTATCCAGAGTACCATCGCCTGCGAAATGTCCCGCCTTTTGCAGTTTCCCCTTACTGACAATAACACCTCATTAAGTTTAAATCATTTTCTGTTTCCGAGGAGGAACCCAAGCCTCTAACTCCAGCATCTCAGGTCAAATATAAACCCAGGAGCAACACCAGCCCAGGCGCTATTTTGGGGAAGCGATGCTCAGCCCTCGGGGATCCGCTGACAAGTACAGTGCTGCAAGTGTCAGTCACAGCGGGGAGCTGAGGTGGCATCACTGAATCCAGAACCCCCAGTGTTGGCCTGCAGCCCTGACCAAACCCAACCCCCCCCCACCAAACGGAGACACCAGAACCTGCTGAGATGATGTGATATGCTAAAGGCAGATGCTCACTTCAATCTCCTTTTTCTTCTTGGTTTTTAATGTCTTTCTTTTAATAAGTTACCTTCAACTTTATTTTGTCCTTCTTTGTTTATATTTCCTTCATAAATTTCACTGTCAGTTCATGTTTCAGGTGGGTTTAATGCAGACATTCCAGTCATATTTGCATACTTGGAGTGTCCAGAGCCTCATTCGTCACTGTTGACAAGTACCTCACCATAATAAGAGAATTATGCCCTTATATATCCCATTTGGAATTTGAGAGCCATCAAATTTTTTTAATTACATGTAGGTTGTGAAACGTCCATAAAAACACATTTATATATTTGCTTATCTTTGCAACATGCAGTTCTTTAACACATCTAAGCATCGTCCTGAAATAATGGCCTAAGTAAATTTTTGCCAAAAGTTATCCTTTTTTTCTTGCCAAAATCACTTTTGGCAAAAAAATAAAATAAATAAAAAAAACGTAGGCCATTATTTTAGGAAGGTGTTGCCATTTATCACCATGTGATAAAATGTCATAAAATTGGCCACATTCTTTTTTTTGTCAATGTCAAATCTGAAAGCTTTGTTAATACTAAATGCCAGCAATGGTATTTGGGAAGTATTTGATGATTGCTACCTTATAGATTGTGTGCAAACTGACTCTATGACCCTTGATAAGTCGTTCTTCAACACCTTGAGAGCTAATGCAGAAGCTTTATTCTGGATGGTGACGTAATGTGGGGAAAACTGCTGAGTCTCCACTTCTGACAGGGCTCCTAATGTTTGACTGCATGCACATGCACTCAACATCATGCACAGTCTTTAGGGAATAAGAAAGAAAGAAACAAAACAAAACAAGGGAATGTGTGTATGTGATGTTTTTTCCCCCCATGCATTTCAATTTTTGCAAATTATGCATGCATTCACACCTTTCTTAACTAGGAAAGTTGGTTAATTTTGAGCCTTTAAACCCAAAATGAGTTACAAAGTTAAAAACTCAACCTTTTTACTAGTACTTTTTTTAGAGTTATGTTAATTCTGGGTCTATTTCCAATTACTCCTCCATATCCATCTCAACCCACCTCGAGGGCCAACTCCTCAGTCTCAAACTGTCTCTGGGCGACGCGGCTGGATCCGGGGTGGTCATGGTAGTACACCACCATAACGTCGTACTTCCTCATCACGGACTTATAGTTCTTGGCGTTCAGGTTGTGTACTCGGTCCTTGCCATCATATTCGGGGAAGTCCAAGCTCTCCTTGGCCAGTGATTGCCCGCCAAATGACAGCAAGACTGCCACAAGCACCCATGTCCACTTCATGGCTTCTCTCTGAGACGATTCAGATTTCTTTTAATTATCGTACAATTAACTGAGTTTGGTTAAAAAATGTATTTTCTTTGCTTGCAGAACCCTTTCCAATCCGCGTCACCCAGAAGAGAGCAGGACTAAACTCCTGGATCCACCTTATGACAGACCCCACATGGGAAACTGGCAGTGGGGCACAGGGTACAAGAGGGGCTGGGCTAAGTTTGACATAGGTGTGACGGCGTCCGCCTATGGTGGGGTGTAACTGAGCAGGGGTGAGGTGGTTGGTGGGGTGACAACTTTGTGCGTAGGTGTGTTTAAATGTTAGCTGCATACTTATAAAACTGGGCCAGAGTGACGTGATGAGGACCCAACTCGTCAAGCGCAGAAAATTTGGAAGACAAAGCTCAAGCTGCTGGGATGAAGTGCAGGCGCTGTGTTTGGACCCTTCTGCTTTTCTTGCCAAAAAAAAAAAAAAATGGTGTGATAGATTTAGAGCTGCCCGCAAATGTAAAGCCCTCTTCTCCCATATTAAGTGAAGGATGAAGTCTTGGATCCCAGCTAAAAATAATGGAAGTAGGACAGAGAGGTACATATCAGGAGGGGCTGCAGTCGGTGTCTAATTTGCTGCTGCTGGCATTGGTGCAGTGCTAAAATGTGGAGCTGGGTCACTCAGGGACAAGAAGAGATGGGGGAGAGGGTCTGGTGAGGCTTCAATGTAAAGGTGTCACAAACATAGATTTTTGCAAGATTCTGACTTTCCTCCCCAGCTTTTGGTACCCAAAACAAGCATCCTGTTCATTCTGCCAACTGACCACTTGCTTTACAATCTAATGATGTAGAGGCCACTGGAGATGGCACTGCCTTGCAAAGATATTCATACACAATGAGAAGCATAACATCAAGAGGAAGGAAGAGGGGATGTGATTTGTGAAGATGCTCTAATTAGATGAGACCAGCATTTAACCTTTTAGCCTATATAGTGTAGCATGTGGAATGCTACAAGCTAAGCTCTCTCTGTGAAGGAAGACTAACCATTCGCCACGTGAGAACGCTTTAATAGTGCATGACTGTTAGGTGGATACAAAACGATAAAAGATTTTCACCTTTTGGATCTATTCTGTCTGCAGTATTAAATGTTTGCAGCTATTCCGTCTGCAGCTAATGTTTGAGGCGACTCGTGGCGCAGGAACGAGAACGAGAACCGTAGGACGCAGACCTCGATGAGGCCGTCCCGATTTTGACTCCCACTCCCATCTCTTGCCAAAGGTCTTCCTCCTTCTCTCCAACTCCTTCCTGTTGGATTGCTCTCTAACTAGTGCTGGAAAAAAACAACAATACAAAACAAAAAGAACAGTTAATCCCTGATTATATAATTCAACCAACTGAGTTAACTATCATTGTCCTAGAATATATTTGGATGACCTTCCAAATATTTCTGAATTTGTTCTTTTTTTTATATGTTAAATGTGAAACACAATCTCTGTTCAAGTGTTGACTAAAAGACAGTTGAGTGGAAGGACAGAAACTGTTTAGAGAGGCAGGTTAAAAGTTGGAGAAAATGAGAAACCGTGTGAAATAAGATAAACAATGTTGCAGGGGGAAAAGTTGACACAATGTTCAATTTGATGGTTAAATATGGAATAAAAGCTGAGTTTCTGCTTCTTTTCTGTCAGTGGGGTTTTAACAAAGTTGTGTTCTGCGGTTGATGGTCAGTTAGTTTTTATGTGAATATTTCTTGGGGAGTAAAACTGTCAGAGTGCATATTAATGGAAAAAATAAATGTCTTCTTAAAATAATTAAAAAAATCTTGCTCCCCTTTTATTATGTATTGAAACCCATGCTTGATGTACAAAAGCAAGATGGATGGATCTGTGTGTGTTGTGATGATGTTTGGCGTGCAGCTGAAACAGCAGCGATTTGAATGGTCTCAGCACCTGTAGAAATTGAAGCTGAAATGTGGTTCTTCGTGTTACTGTAAACATCTAGGGTTGCATGAGTCAGAGGCTAAATGAGAAGAGAGAGATTTATGTGTGTGTGTGTGTGTGTGTGTGTGTGTGTGTGTGTGTGTGTGTGTGTGTGTGTGTGTGTGTGTGTGCGCGCGCGT
>CAEGAF010193991.1:0-14471 GCA_903067075.1 Micropoecilia bifurca | reverse complement strand
CCGACCTGGACACTGAACCAAACTCACACACCACCACCGACCTGGACCCAGAACAGAACCACACTCACACACCACCAACCTGGACACTGAACAGAACCACACTCACACACCACCACCGACCTGGACCCAGAACACAACCAAACTCACACACCACCACCGACCTGGACCCAGAACACAACCACACTCACACACCACCAACCTGGACACTGAACAGAACCAAACTCACACACCACCACCAACCTGGACACAGAACCAAACTAACACAGCACCAGCAACCTGAACCCAGAACCAAACTCACACACCACCACCGACCTGGACCCAGAACAGAACCAAACTCACACACCACCACCGACCTATACATTTTTTGTAAGGTCTTGGCTTAATTCTGCTCTGAGTGTGTTGTTCTTTCAGCAAATTGTCTTTTTTGTCTGTACTCCAGTTAACGATTAATCGATTACTAAACTAGTTGATAGTTAATCAAGTATACTGATTAATCATGATTAAGCCAATTAATCGTTTTATCCTCAGTTTAAACTTTGATAAAATGGTGTCAACTTAAAGATGTTGCTTTGATTAAATTCAGGCAAATGCAACAACTTTCAGAAAAACGATGTTCTTACCACGGTGGAGTTCTTTTACAAGCCGCGTTTACACGGCCCGTCAGCCAAAACCACGGACCTGTGAACAGACAGCACATCAGAGGATGAAGGGACACATTAAGGCAACAGTGATATTTATATCAACTTATTTAAAACAACAAAAGTATAAAACAGTTTCTCTTTTACAGAACGGGCTACAAGACAAAAGGACTTGAGTGAGTAGTAAGTAGGGCTGTAGTGATACAATAATCTCACGAAACGATACACAATATTCTGCCCACAATACGATATATATTGCAATATCCAGCAAACAATACAATTCGATTCACCTTCGCGATTTTCTGAAAGATTTTAGAGGGACAGAGTGATTTTGGTGATATTTTGTGACTGTTATAGAGTTGGATTGAATTAATTTAATTGAAAACTGATTAAAAGCACCAACTACACAATACCTGCTCTGGTTGGACACAGACTGAAAAGTCAAAGAAGTGGTGAGAAAACATGTTTCTTTTAATTGAAACAGTACAAACTGTAGCTGACATGCATTTGGAAAGTAAATAAAATGCACCAAGTACTTGCTCTGAATAGTTTGATACCTTTTAAACCTTGAAACTTCTGAAGGAATCACTCTAAGCCTGATGACCTGGAGCAAAGCAAGCAATGAGTGAGAAAGGTGACAATTGGATGTTATGATACTTGCAGATGAATATCGATTTTTTTCTAGGAAAGAAAATATCAATATATATTGCGATATCGATATTATACAGCCCTAGTATTAAGTAGGTTTGTTTCATCATTATAAACCTTATTAAAGACACAAATAGACAAATAGACACAAATATGGAAAAACGTATGAAAAAATACAGATAAATATAAAAAGACAGTAGATGTTTGTGTACTTGGATCTCCATTTGCCTTTCCCGTAATAACGCAGCCATTATTACAAAAAACAGTTTCACATCTACAAGGTTTTCCTCCTTTTCTACTTTGTTTCAATAAAATATTGTATGCAGGTTAAATTAAAGGACTTCCAATAAAATTACAGCTCCTGGTGACGTTTAAACTGACAATGTTGTTCCATAGTTCAAAACGTTTAGACAGAACTGCACCAAGATGCTATTGCTGTAAAACCACAGTTAGCATCCATCAAGCTGTTTCACACTAGAGCTAACAGACAACGGGACGCACTCTTTGGTTGTTTAAAAGTTTTTGTTAATATTGTGAAAACATGATAGTTTCACTCTAGATTATGCTGTGAAAATTTTATAATGTAGCACTGGGACTTGCAGCAATAAAATAAAAGCAGAGGTTATTTATTTTTGTGAAGATATCTGAGCTTCTTCAATTCCTATCTGGAGAAATATTTGGTTTTCTTCCAGATTTTAATATTTTCTGATCATTATAGCACCTCAAAGGCAAAACATCCATATTTTAGAAACCAATTAATTGATAATAAGGATTCTGGGTTATTACGGTGATGAAGAATAAGACATTATGGCAGAAATAAAGACTGATTTAATGACCAGATAATGTCCAGCTGCAGTGTTATGTGACCTACACTAAAAGTTTTAGATCAGTTTAGTAAAAGAATATGATTTAAAAAGCTGAAACCTGTTTAGAAAAGCAGCCAACACACAATATCAGCAAGGGAAGATATTTTTTTTAGGAAGCAATGTAGGTCAAATGTACAATTACGGTGTGTGTACCGAGGCGACTACACAACACACAATCCTGAATGGACTGTTCCCACATCTGCAGCAAAGCCCATTAAAGTGTAGGTTAAGCCCGTTTTAATGCGGTTCCGACCAACATTTCTAATCTGTTATCTGTAGAAACCCCACAGTTGTTAGAAAAGGGACGCTCCACTATTCTGTAGGGTTTGTTATTCTACTGCAGCTTAAAGTGGAAAGAAAATTAAATCCCAAACACTATTTACAGGAGATCCTCTTCTCATATCCAACATAGATCACAAAAAGGTTTCAAAGGCTTAGAAACCTTTGAAACCTTTTTGGTTATAAATCTGTCACTGAAATGAGTTAAATTTAACACCAGCTACACCTGAGTCGCTCGCAATAAAGCAGACATATTTTAAAACAAATGTTGAATTTTTTGAGTGTTTAACAAGTCATACATTAAAGGCCTGTCCACACTGTGAGCAACAAGTCACAACTTCCTCAAATGCGTGAAAATCAACCAGCAACTGTTTGGTTGCAGTCTGAAGTGTTACGCAAATGTTACAAGTTTTCAGCTCTCTTTTATTAACTGGCGTCTATTCTTTAAATAATGCTTGGCTAGAGTTGCATTTATTTAGTTTGAGGGTAAAGTAAAATATTGTCTATTAATTCAATTATAAACAAAGGAAAGCAGCAGCAGCAACTTTTAAACACTTAAGTAGACTTATTTTACATTTATAGATCCTGTGAAAAGACGAGAGAAGAAAAGATTACGGTAATCCCGATTAATTGTCAACTAATTTAGTAATCAATTGATTGTTAACAGTTTCTAAAAAATACAGAAACTGTATTTTTATATATATATATATTATATATATATTATAGTATATAATATAATATATTATAATATATTATATATATTATATAATATATATATATAAATACAGTTTCTGCCCAGAATATGTTTTTATTATTTTTGTATATATACACACAAAAATATTTTTTAAATGCACACTATGCATTTAAAATATAAATATATTTTAGCTTCACCCACTTCAGATTTACTAAAGGAAAGTTGTGTAAAATAAAATGTTTATTTTTTATTTTGAAAAGGAATAAAATGTGTTTATTTGCATATGTTGCGCTAGGCCCAAGTGTTTTAATGAAAAATCTGTAGAATGTTTATTTATCCCAATAATCAATAAATCATTAAAACAATCGACAGGTTAATCGTTTACTAAATTAATTGTTAGTCGCAGCCCTGGAACAAAGGGCTGGAACCAACACAATGCTGCGTTCAAACACGCAGCATTGTGCTGGTCCCTGCACTCGAGCTCATCATCAGTTTAATCTAGCATAAATATCTCAGTAGGATCCTACAAATGTGACCTTTGTGACAATGACTGTTATATTACAAAACATTTTATCTTAAAAACCAAGGAAGTTGGTGATTAATAGACGTATTCGAACCTAAGGAAGGTGAAGAAATAATTTACTACAACCAGAATGAGGAATGAGGAGGACAAATTAATTCCTAGAATGCCAAGCAACCTTAAAACACGACAGTTTAAACATATTATTCACTGGAAAATTCACTGGTTTCTGTAAGTTTCACCAATTTAATGAAATCCAGAACTTTCTAAAGACCAAAATGACACAATTTTCAGACCCGCATAACTTATGGAAACCATAACTTTTATTAAACTTGTTTGATAATTTAAGAAAATTACATATTACAATTACAATTACTGTGTTTCTTGCTAGCTCCAACAGACTTCATATAAGCTATGCAACAAGTTTAAGCTAACGTCTCTGTAAGATGGCACAGTTGCTCCGGTGTGTAGTCATGGCAACAATGTGTTTTTACGATTGGGAGCAGATGATTAGCATCTCAAAAGCTCAAATAATATCTGAACTCTGAATTGAAAACAAGGATTCATGGGTGAAGAGCTTTCAGTCAGAGGCGTTTTAAGACTTGTTGCGAGACTGACTGCTATTGGAGATCCTTCCTTCCTCAGCATCCATCACCTTATTGTGAAATGATCATCAATATGACTAAAAACCATAAAGTCAGAGACTCGTAAAAACAAATATTGTGTGATAAAACCGATCAGTTAGACCAAATTAGTACACCAAATACATTGTAGCAAAATAAAAACTAAACTAACTATATCGTCTAACTCAGGGATGAAACTAACTATTATTTTAGTAATCAAATATTCTGATGATTAATTGGATTGTCAGAATTGCAGATTTTCCATTTAACCACTTACAGTATTAGAGATGCATTCAAAGAAGCAAATAAGCAAATAATTACTTTATAGAATAAGAAAACAATGTTAATTCCTAAAATGCAATAACATAGCATTCCTTTAGTTAACGTGAATATCAAAAAGTTCCTAATAAGAGATTTATTTTATTACAAATTTTGAACCAAGACAAAGCAAAAGGTGACATTTACAAAGAACATTTTTTAATCTTAAATGCAATATATACACATCTTGACTTTACTGCAAATAGCAGCTAACGATGAATCATTACTAAATTAGTTGAAATTATTTCAGTAATCGATTAATCGTGACTAATTTGATTAATCGTTTCACTACTAGATGATTTTTGCATTACAACAAAATGTTTTTAATGCTTAAAACTAAGATGAATGAATTCAAAATGTTTTAAAACTTTACACAAACCTTGTAAATGTGTCCCTTTTTCTGATTAGTCCCAGAAAAACTGAAACCACATCAAAGTTAACTTCATGTGAACAAACTCTCACTTCTATCCATTTCTTTTAAGACCATCAGAAAATCCCAGATTCATTTTCCAGCTTCTCACATTTGTCAAAAACATAAATTAAAATTTTAAACTAATAAGTTACATCCAGGTTTATCAGATTTTGAAAATCAGGCGTAAAATTTCTCCTTTGTTGTTTCTCACCATCCACAGTCAGTCGTTGCGTTTCATCTCAAGCTGCCCTACAGAAACGGTTTCCTGCTGCGACATGCCGCGCTGCAGAATGAGGCATTTCCAAATAAATCATGAACTTTGCTCTCATTCCTCTTTCTACAGACACTCCCTTCTGGTCCTATCAGTGTGATGCCACACACACCACCTACACAACACTCAGCTTCAACAAACCTCTTTACAGAGGTTTGTAGAGGTTTGTCCTCTACCCTACTGAAACCAGAATGTATTATAAGCTTAATAATGTCATTTATACACATTGAACAGCTCTGGAGTGCAGCTGTCCTTTGCTATCAGTCAACAGAACGGAGTAAAACTGGTTCATTTGTAAACAAGAGCTTGTCATATCAGGCTGGTCCTTTACCATAACAGAAACTTCTTCACTCCTCGTTCTGCTGAATATCTCCAATGTTGTGGTTTTTTTCACAAAAACAACCAGATAGTCTCGTTGAGGAAGACCTCGCATTATGAAAACAGTCCCCAGCTAATGCAGCTGTGTGGGTAATTATACTTATCTGCTTATAATCAGAACAAACTGTTATAAATACAGCAGTCAAACATACTAGATTAAAGCCAGCAGTTTGGAGCAGTAATCCAAACAAACGTTTTTTCTTTTTACTTGATCAAGACTGTTAAGATTTTCCCTTTGACAATTTTCTCATAATTTTAATCTGTTCTAGTCTGCATCAATTGGGTCACAGTAGGGGGTCTTTTCCTCCATATTTCATTATAATGTCCATTTACCAGCTGCTAGTAGTATTTTAACCAGATATCTGTAACATTTTTGTACATTTCCTTCGGATAAATTACACAGATGTAATGTTTCTATGACTCTTGCAGCCAAGTATTTTTAGTATTGAATTATTTAATACCAAATTGGTGTTATTGCATCACATTTCCAAAAGATGTGGGCAACATATGCCTGTGATTTTCCACAATCTCACCAATGAGGTATATTTTTTACTTTTGAATAAAAAGTTTTATCTGAGATTTTTATATGCCTGATTCCCTTTTTTCTTCTGTGTTTGGTGTGAAATTTGTTTATGATCAACTTTTTATACTGGATGTGATTCTGACTTTACTTTGTTTATATGGATCGATTATTACTTTGATCTCAGGGTTGAAGCTTAATTAAAAAGCTAAATGAATGAATGGTTGATGAGAATCTGAAAGGATTTAATAAGGAACGTCCTGTGCAGTTTTTAAAATATAGATGCGTTTAAACCTGCCTCAATAAGCAATTAATCAATGAGGCTCAATAATTTCCATTCTGGTGATTAATATTTTGTTTACCAAGACTTCATAGTCCATTTTATTTATTGTTTCGCTTCTATGTGGTTTTCATTTCCATTTTATTTATTGCTTCTGGTTGTGGTGTTTTATTTTGAATATTTAAATATCTCCAGTGTTTATCGATCTTTTTGAGAGGATGAACTTGCATTATTGCGCCATTATTAGTATTTTACTTGAAAACTGTCTCAGAATAATATAATTTGTGGGACAATTTATTGCCTAGTAAAAGTAGCTATTGACAGGTCTGGTAAAGGTAATTTTATTTATAGAACACATTTTCAGCAACAAAGCAATAGAAAGCGCTTTACAGAAATTAAAAGGAAATACAAACAAAACAACAAACCAAAAATAATCTAATAAAATAATCTAAAGTATGTAAACTAGGGTGAAAAAGAAAACAGACACAGGTGGTTTGGTGTAAAAATATGCTTGGATGGACAGAATGAAAACAGGCCCCACTTGTGAGGGAAAGATAAGTAATGCTGACTGGGTTAAAGCTGCTTAAGGCTGGGCAGCTGCTCTGCATCACCTGAACACTAAAAATAATAACCTGCATTTCTACCAACACTCACCGCCAGAAAACACCAACAAACCAGAGGAACAATTAGACACTTTGGAACCACTTGATTTTTAACATTTTAATTAGGTCTGTTACAATAAACAAGTAAATTAATCGCATCATAAATTAAAATCAGAGGTGGGCAGAATAACCAAAAATTATACTCAAGTAAGTTAAAAAAAAGTATTTTAGTAAAATGTTTATTAAAGTACTGGGTAACTGAGGTTATTATGATTTAATATTTAAAAATTACATGATCAGATAGAATAAAATAAAGTTAAATGGAAATTTTTGTATTTCAAGGGCGAAAATGGCAAAGCAAAAATCAAGGAATTTTCCCACTTAATCGGTTTCAATTAATAAAAAAAAAACTTATGAAACTTTAACAAAACCTGCAGTTGTCTGTCTGGTGAATTTTTGGTTGAAACATGTCTGCTTTTCATTCAGTGGGAAGAAAATCCAGAAAATTTACTCAAGAGTAGAAATACTTCATTATGAAATTACTCAAGTAAAACGTACAGCGTAGTAAAAATACTCCTAAAAGTATTTTTTTCAAAATAGTTACTCAAGTAAATATAACAGAGTAAATGAAACTAGTTACTACCAAACTGATTTAAAAATTGAGTTCAATAACTTACATTTACAGGATTTATCTTTATCTTCTTTTTTATCAAAAACTAGCAATTTTTTGGAAAGATAATTTTCATAATTCATCTTATGTATTGCTTCTGTTTTATTTATTTTGAGAACGTCTTCCAGTTGACGTGTTCAATATTCATTAGCATTTAAAGTTCATTCAATGTGTTTTTTCATTATTATGCCATCTCTATTGTATGACTTGAAAATGATCACAATAATTTTATCGTTTATCGCTATAACGTCTGAGATAATTTATCGTCCAGCAAAATTTGAAAAAAATGACAAGATGTTCCAAACTGCCTTAAAAATATGCAATAAATGAGATTTTCCTGCATGAAGCCAATCGACCCGTCTGTGCTGAACTTACCAGTAGACATAGTAGGCCATGGCCATGAACACCATGGCCCCACAGATCCCAGTGAAGATCATCACGGCGCTCTGATTCAGCATTTTGGCTCTTTGTTTGGCTCAAAACTCAAAACCAAAGTAAATAATGTGAAGGTAGAGGCCTGCGGAAAGCAGTGGACGGTCACAGGCTGGCCTGCTTCATAGCCATGATAATCCCAGAGCAGGAAAAACGGGAGATTATGATGATGACAGCAGAATACAGCCAGATCCCAGGACCTGACGGAGGAACTGCCTGATCAGCGTGGGCGCCGAGTAAAGCGTTACCCATGAGCAGCAGGGAGAAAAGTCACCAAAACAAACGCATCTCCATCAGGGAGAGGAGTGAAAACCAAATGAATGAATATTGGAGGATCGTTATGGATGGTTTTCTTAAGGAAGGCAGCAGCAGCTACACATGTACAGTAAGCAGAGTCTTGGATTCCCATCCTCTAATCCAGTGGATCAGATTAGCGCTGATTACCAGGCTATGTGCACCCTGAATATGTCACATTGCATTAACATTAACAGAACCAGGCAGAGTTCTGCTCTACAGGAAGCCGATGGGATCCGTTACGGTACAACAACCACTCAGTGTGGACAACACAAACACCTGCTTCTGATAGGGCTTATCGTATCGTTTATCATTTATCGTGATACGTGTATTATTATCATGATAAACTCCAATTATTGATGTTTAAACCCTCACAAAACTTTAATGTTGGTATTGTTCATTTAACCACCATATTTACTGCACTGGATGACTAATGAATGGGCCATTTTCTACCTTTGTTCATATATAAATCGCACCATAAGGCGCATTAAGCGAAACAAAACAGATAAGTCAGTCAGTCTAAGCAGTATTTGCATTTGTGGAGCTGTGATCACAGAGTGCACCGATTGTCGTTTTCCAATCAGTTAGTTCAATCGATTTACAATCCTGACCTGCTGATTCAGATTATTGTCATGTGTATATTTTTTTAAAATGAGACTAAAATACATCTCAATGCAGAACCAGTTGCCCTATGAAATCCCCAATGCCGATGGTAGCAAACACAATCCATATTCCTAAAAGTGTTTTTAAAAGTTACATTGAGAGATGAAAATAATATATTTGCACCAATCTGACGTTTGAATAACCTAAATAATAAATAAAAAATTAATTTGTTGTGTATTTATTCAATAATTTAGCAGCAAAAATGGTTTCTGAATTGAAAATTTTGCTTTTTTTGTCAATATTTTTTAATTAAAATGTGATTAAATACAATTAACTTGATAAAAAATTTTAATTAAGTCTTTCCACTACTAAAAATAAAATCCCTCCACAATACCGAGTTTAAAATGTGAATTATAGCTAAATGTAATACCACTTTGCACCTTATTGTTGTATAACCTCAATAAATTGAAAATAAAGCTGTCAAGCTCATATGTGTATTTATTTAATAATTTAGCAGCAATAATGGTTTTTGAATTGAAAATGTTGCTTATTTTGTTGATAATATTTAATTAAAATGTGATTAATTAATTGCAGACGTGCAATTAATTTTTAATTAAGTCTCTCCACTACTGAAAATAAAATCCCTCCACAATACTGAGTTTGAAATATGAATTAAAGCTAAATATAATAGCACTTTGCACCGTATGGTTGAATAACCCAAGTAAAACATTATAAATAAATTTGTTGTTGATCTCATGTGTTTTTATTCAACAATTTAGCAGGAAACATATTTTTTGAATTGAAAATGTTGCTTATTTTGTTGATAATTTTTAATTAAAATGTGATTAATTACATGTTATCTTGCAATTAACGAATGACAAACGAATGCGAATTAAAGCTAAATATTTACACGCCGGCATGTTTGTGACAGAAACCTCTGGATGTTTTTTCCTGGTTTTTATAAGCCGGCGGACAAAAACCGTCACAGCAGGAAAGTGTTAAAGGTCACAGAACCGACCGGAGGCTCAGCGACCAGAAGCAGATAAAAATACATTGCGATCAGTGGAGAGTGAATTCTGTTCATGTCTCACTGCATTAGCGCTCCGTCCTGAACCCAATCCACCTCAAGGAAAAACGCAGAATATTTTAAGGCTGCACTTACACGACAGCCAAACGTTTCCATCGACGGAGAGTAAAAACAGCAGCCAGAGTTTTTAGTTTCAGGGCTGCAGCAGACAGACACAAAGCAACAAATCAAGACGGACTAGAGACGTAATTATTCACACAATGTCACAAATAAATACATTTATTTTGCTACATACCTTTCTAGAATTAATTTTCATATTTTGTTGCCGTTTTCACCACATTCTGAACATGTGCAAACAAGATAAATACTTTGATATAAAGACAAAAATGACCATTTTATCTTTGTTCCCTTTATTAAAATAATAATGAAAAAACTACATTTTTACGATTATCTTTTGCATTTTAACCAGTTTAAGCAGTTTATTGTATCGTTT
Organism: Micropoecilia bifurca; assembly: GCA_903067075.1. Taxonomy (NCBI): domain Eukaryota; kingdom Metazoa; phylum Chordata; class Actinopteri; order Cyprinodontiformes; family Poeciliidae; genus Micropoecilia; species Micropoecilia bifurca. Next base: position 3,903 of record CAEGAF010193991.1, on the reverse strand, counting down.
TTCAATCATCTCGATTTTTTTGTCGTGATAAGAATTTTTATTTAAAACTGTCCACAGTGTTGACTGATATTTTTACTACTTTCCTCACTGTTTGTTCAATGACGGCATCAATAATGCATTTAAAATGCTCAGTTTAGTGACATAAATCCCACATTTTTTATGCAACGGTTTTATAAAGTGCCTTACAAATGAAGATATTTTTCAGGAGCAACAGCCTAAAAAAAGAGGTAATCAATACTCCTTATCGTCAATTTTATCAACATTACCACCAAATATGGTGCTAAACGTTTGCCTCCATATCACAGAACCATGATTTCTGTGTTATCCATCTACTGAACATGGCATCATCTGGATCAGGTGGGCTGAAGGACAGGTGGGTCAGGATTGATAAATGTGTTCCTGGTACATCTCCAATCATTAAGAGCTGCGATCTCACAACTTTTAAATCTGAATCGAAAGTCTGGACTCTCACATCTACATGTTATTCAACTTTACAAAGCCTGGTCATGCAGTAGAGTTGCAGGATATCAGCTTTCTAGGACTGGATTTGAGCATCTCTCGTCTACAAAGTTCAAAACAAAATGGCCCCCTTTTTGTTTTGTAATGAAAATACTCAAGGGTAAACTACTAAACTTATTATGTGACGTGGGAAATCAGTGTAATAACACATTATGTCAAAACAAAGCAATCTTAAAACAATTTTGCAACATGTATAAAGCATATTCTATTGCATTTTCCCACCTGATAGTTGAATCAGGAACCAAAATTGCAACATTTGTCACATTTTTCAGCTAATGCGGTTCGTTTCCCGCTTTCTCACCGTACTACGAAACAATCCAAACGTTTTTAAAACCTGTTCCCCTCCTCGCCTGTGGAGGCGCTGCACCAGGAACCACTGAAGGAAATGACAAAAAAACCTCTGAATACTACTACAACTTCCTACTTCACAAAAGGTACACAAAAATGGAGTAGTGTGAGAGTTCAGCAGTTGTAGAATTTCTCTTGTCGTTTGTGAAAGAGAGCCAGGCTGTCATGTTTGTTTTGGTCATATTTACCCAGAATGCATTGTGCTATAGTTTGCTTCCTGCTTTTGGTGGGGTTCCTGGTCTGATTGCCATTCAATTAAAGGGAACTCTGGTGCAGTGTGAGAGCAAACTGCACCAGAGTTCCCTTTAATTGAACAGAGACGGAGGTTTGTTGGTAGGCCTGTTAATAATAAGCAATAACAACTAATCGCATGATAAATTAAACAAACTCAATAATTTCCATCACATCTCCAAACTAACCTGATTTTCTTATTGAACTAGAGTCCAATTAAAGTGGACCAAATAGGGCTGGTGGGAATGAACCTTAAATGTTTGTCCTTCAAAAAAATGCATTTCACAAATGCAAAAAACCCTGTATGTTTGAAAATAACCAACTCTAAAAACACTAAAAGTATGAAGCCATGACAAAGGTGACCGATACCAAAACTATTAGACTATTTTATCGCTTATTAAATAAATAGATAAAAAGAGCCCTATCATTTTGAATCTGGGTTATTCCTGAATAACATCAGACATGCAAATGGTCAAAGCTAAATGGCCCTGCAGTCCTAAAACACGGTTATAACCTCTTTAAAGCTGCCTCAGCACTTTGCATGGATGCTGCCACTAATAGGCTGTGCAGTGACTGATAACACTGGAGGATCCCTGAGTGCCTCGCTTCTGTTTTGGGGAAAGTGAGAGGACTAAAGGGTGAAGTTACTGCCACAAGTACAAACAGCTAAAGTCGCTGTCATCCTTCAGCAAACCGCATTAATGAAGGAGTAAAGATAAAGTCTTATCAATGTTTATATACCTCAAAGTCCTACAGGCACTGAGCTTGATAGGAGGATCAACGGGTCACTACTACGTGTCTGCATGGGAGTGAACTTTGCACAAACGCGCTTTGTAGAACCTTTAATTTGAACTTGCACATTTTTCTCAGCCGCAAAACAAAGAGTTACTTTTCAAACGCTGGTTCATGGCACAAAAAACAGTCTGTTGGATGTTTAAGAGCTCAATTAAACAAGACTGAACATGCAAAGACCAAGCATTTCACAACCTCAGGGTGGAATAAAATTAATGTTTCTCACAATGAAGCTATTTTGAACAACAAGCCATTTCTAATAGTGTCATTTTCCTAATATATGCTGCAGCCTTCATGCACATTAACACATAAATTTTACCAAAATTACATGTGCATTAGTCAAAAGAGATTAAAGAAAAGTAATTATGCTTTAGGTAGGAGTGTCACAATAAAACATTTTGCTGGATGATAAATTGTTCCAGAAGTTATTGCGATAAACGATAATATTGTTTTTTGAGAGCAATTTCAATGGTAATAGCACAATAATGCAAGAACGCATTCTCAAAGATCAATAAACTTAAAATGTCTTCCTGTGTTAAATATTCCTTTGAGTTTAAAGTATCCAAGATAAATAAACAAAGCAACAAATATAATGAATTATGAAGTCTCTCTAAATAAAGTTATCCTTCAAAATGTCTACTTGAGACCAAATCACCAGACTGAAGAGTTTTATTATCTAGCTTTTGTCAGAAAGAGAGAAAAGTGAAAAATATTGAGATTGTTTAAATTTCTCATGCGTTTAATTGACCTTTAGTTATTGCAACAGGTCTGGCGTTGGCTTTCCAAATGCAAATTAATCAGGAAAATCTGAGAGGAACAAACACACTTCCCCATCTAAACCATAGTATTATCGTTTCTGGTGCAAATTCTTTTTCAAAAGTTGAAACAAAACCGTAACTTAACACTGTGCATCATAACATTCTCCCACAACAGTGGTTCTTAATCTGGGTTCAATCGAACCCCAGGGGTTCGGAGAGTCGGTCTCAGGGGTTCGGCGGAGCCTCTGCCGCCCAGGTAAAGACACACTTGTGTAAAGTAGTGATGACGCCGCTTTGCCATCACTGGCTGCAGAGGATCAGGTTACATTGCTTAGCCAATCAGAGCTGCAGAGGAGCCCTGATTGAAGGAGCTCCTTTCTCAGCATGGATTTGAACTTTTATCTTTATTTACTTCAGCAAAGCTCAGGTTTTACTAGGGCTGTATAATAATATTAATATCGCGATATATATCGATATTTTCTTTCCTAGAAAAAAAATCTATATTCATCAGCAAGTATCGTAACATCCAACCGTCACCCTGTTCACTCATTGCTTGCGTCGCCATGAGAGTGATCAGGTCATCAGGCTTAGAGTGCTTCCTTCAGATGTTCAGGTTAAAAAGGTATCAAGCTATTCAGAGCAGGAACTTGATTCATTTACTTTACAAATGCATGTCAGCTACAGTTTGGATTGTTTCAACTAAAAGAAACATGTTTTCTCACCACTTCTTTGATTCATTTTGTCCAGCTGTCCACTTTCAGTCTGTGTCCAACCAGAGCAGGTATTGTGTAGTTGGTGCTTTGAATCAATTTTCAGTTAAATTAATTCAACCCAACTCTATAACTGTCACAAAATAACATCAAAATCACTCAGTACCTCTAAAATCTTTCAGAAAATTGGCAAAAGTATATCGAATTGTATCGCTTGCTGAATATCGCAATATATATCATATCGTGGGCAGAATATTGTGTATCGTATCTTATCGTGAAATTGTTGTATCACTACAGCCCTAGTTTTTTTTTTTTTTTTTTAACCAAATTCTATAGTCTAAATCTGCTCTGTGGTCCCATCTTTTTGGGGTTGCTTCTGCCTCTAGTGGCGTGGGGTGGTAACACAACTAATATAATTACATTACTAAATCAGAATACAGAAAAGTATTTTGCGCGCGTGTGTGTGTGTGTGTGTGGGGGGGGGGGGGGCGGTGGGGGGTTCAGTGCGCATCTGCAACTGGTGGGTACGCTACCGCAAATCAGGC
>CAEGAF010193980.1:0-35654 GCA_903067075.1 Micropoecilia bifurca | reverse complement strand
GATACTGCGCAGAACCCTCAAGCTCCCAGGCCTCTGGTAGAGGACCTGAGCTCAGAGGATGAAAGAGAGAGACCACCCTCGGAGGGTGAGAAGGGAATTTTTTTTTTACACATCTAAACATGTACAGTCTAATATTTGTCCAGCCGACCAGTTCTAGCTTCAGTGATTCAGCAGCTGAGATTGAGTCCAAAATCCGATGTGAGATTCATCGGTGCTGCAGTGAATCTGTGTTGTCCTCCGTCCCCTTGGCGCCACCAGGGGGTCTTTCCCCAGCTCCTTTCTGACGCCCCACCCTGCGGGTGTGTCAACACACACCTGTAGATCATCCCATCATTCCCAGGAGCTTAAGAGGAGCCGCCTGACAACACTTCCTTGCCAGAGTGTTGACCTTTGCGGTCCGATCGTGTCTGGGAGCCGGATCGAGTCCGGAACCCATCAAGCCCGCCCGCTGGATCCGGGTCTCCCTGACCAGCACCACCGAGTCTCCCGCGGCTCCCCGAATCGAGATTCCTCTGGCTCCTGCCCCGACGCTCCTGCCCCGACGCTCCTGCCCCGACGCTCCTGCCCCGACGCCCCCGCCCCGCCCCCTGTCCATAGTCTCTCCAGCTCGTGCCCCGGTGATTTGTTTGTAAATAAAACCCTGGATCTTCAGGGGTTTTTTCCTGAGTGTTTCGCTGCATGTGGATTCGGGATAATCCTAAAACCATGACAATCTGTCTCTCTTTATAAATATCTCCCTCTTCTTCCTCACATCGTGTCTTTAGAAAACCTTCAAGACAAAAACAGAAGATTTTGGACGTATCTTATGTTAAGCCTTCATAGCGAGGCTGAAACAGGTGTTAAGTTAATCTGTGTTTCCACATCAGATACGGTTCCCCCGGCGTCTTCTGGCCCCGCCAACATTAGATACCGTTCAGCTTATTTTACAGTGGGGGACAGTATCTGATGGCCATATTTCACCCATCAGATGCCGTTTGATGGCATATATCTATGAAATATGGCCATCAGATACAGATCCCCACTTTAAAACCGGGTGAACAATGTCTGAAGGGTAATATTGAGCTTTAAAATGCACTGCCCTGTTTTTAATTCATATAGCAATTTTAGATATAAATATCTATCTATCTATCTATCTATCTATCTATCTATCTATCTATCTATCTATCTATCTATCTATCTATCTATCTATCATATTGCTTCAAAGGGTGTCACTCCACATACCTATTCTTTGAGAGCTGAGATTCTGAGCTCAATATTCATCTCTGTTCAGTTGAAGTCTGGTGTCCATCATGCTGATGCACAATGCAATGTGCCCACAGTTATTCAAAATATAATGACAGATAATCCAAGTATTCACTTCACAAGACAGTGCTCCTCTCAGTACTGTGAACTTTACATTCCAAATACAAGGAAAGTACCTTTCATTTCCATTGACTTGTTAGTCCTGTCATCTTCTGGCATAGCTCAGCTTCGGTCTGCTGTTGAACAAGGGCTCCACCTTGCAGCAGCTCCATGCCTAAGACCAATCCAAAGTCCTGATAGATGCCCAACAGCATGTAAAACAGACATGTCAGGAAAAATCCTCTGTATGGGGACTGTTTGTCACAGTCACAGAGTGCAAGAACTTGTCTGGATTGACACAGACTTTGGACAATTCTGGGCCACAACTATGGAGCAAAGTGTCACCAAACCCAAGCAGTTTTCCCTCAGTGAATTTCCATCAACCCTTCAACTTCAAGAACACAGATTCACACTGAAAGCCATCATAGCATTTCAGGAGGGTCCAACACCTGAAACAATTGGACATTACGTGGCATTTTGTAAGAGGTCCCTGGGCACCTGGGAAATGTACGATGACCTCAGAAAAGAAGTAATGACACCATCTGAAAAAACCAGCATATGCCCTCACACTGTGCTCTATACAAAAGAGTAATGGTGAGCTTTCCTATTGTCGTCACCAGCATGTTAACGTTTTCGTCCAATTGAATGCATAGTCTATTTTAAAAATTGTTCAACTGAAGTTTATGTTTAGTAATCTTTCATATTAAATACATTAGCCATATGTTGCTCTGAACATAATACTAACATGGCAGGGTTAGTATTATAAAGGTCTTTCAACATGGATAACACAAAAAATAACATTTATTGTACTAGAAGGGCAACTTTCAGCGCCTGGTGACATGAAACATAAAGGTTGAATGTAGTGTTATTTAAGAAAATTAATCTTTTGTTGTAGAATGTTGTTGAATATTCTGTGCTATGAATTGTAAAGCCAGATAATCAAGATAAATAAAAGTCATTTGCATACAATTGTGATCATGAGTTGGTTATAATGAAAGAAGTGAAGCTTCTCTGATTTAAGGTTTCTGTAATATTTTCAAAGCAAAACCAGCTCAATGTTACTTGACATCAAAGAGTTAAATTTATATGTTTATTTTCAAAGCCATAGCAAACCAGCACAAAAATAGTCAGGTTGATTTACACCCACTTTGCCTGATTTGAAGGTGTGTGTGTGTGTGTGTGTGTGTGTGTGTGTGTGTGTGCGCGTGTGTGTGTGTGTGCGTGTGTGTGTGTGTGTGTGTGTGTGTGTGGTGTAGGTGGGAGGTTGACCTCTGATGATCTCTGGAAACTTTTCATTAATATCTTCAAAGCCAAAGCAGCACAAACAAAAAATTTTGCTGCACAAACCAGCACAAGCGTAGCCGAGTTGATTGACACCCATTTTGTCTGATTTGAAGAAGGTGGGGGCTGGTTGACCTTGGATGACCTCTAGAAACATTTCTTCATATCTTTAAAATGATAGCGGCACAAACGAAAATTTTTGCTGCACAAACCTGCACAAACGTAGCACAAATGTTTGACACCAATTTTGTTTGATTTGAAGAAGGTGGGGGGGCCAACTTCACTCAGGTCAATAATGTTCATGGGTCAATTTGACCCAGGGAGTGTTTGATCATCTGATAGTGTCAGAAACCAAAAAATTCCTCCAAAACATTTTTGTATCTGGTTATTAACTCCAATACTAACCGTCTCAATCAATATTTGTGCAATTATGTTTTTTTGTTTCTCAGAAATTAAGGATTAATGACGACAATTTACTCAATTACTCCTTTGGACATAAAAAAAAGGAATTAAATTTTTTTATGTCCACTTAAAAAATCCTAGACACAAAAACAATAATTTCCTTGAAATTTATCTTTGGTAAATTTTTTCATATTATTTATTAAATTTTTTTAAACGGGGGATCTTTATAATTGAACTTGAGACACACAGACTGTTCTGGGTCAAATTGACCCACTGATAAAAATCAAGATAAATGAGTCATGCGGAGAGTATTTGTTTTCCTCCACTTCTACTGAGTGTCCACTCAGTGTGGGTGGAGTTTGAACACTGGAAAAGAAAAGGTTCCCGTCAAAAGTTGTATCAACTCCTGCTCTCAGGCAGTTCATAGTGAAGTAAAGAGAGTAGGGAGGAAGTGGGCTTGTGTGTGTCTGCGTGTGCATGTGTGTGTGTGTGGGTGTGGTGTGTGTGTATGTGATGAAATATGGTTCATAGCTGCAAGGAAACGTATAGAATTGGTCATTTTTTATCTTTTTTTGCACAAAGACAAATAAAATGAAGAAGGGACAGAAGGTTTAAAATAATCATTTGGAGCAAAGATCACTGCAGAGATATTTTTTATAGTGCGTCAGATAATGATGGCTTTTAACCATACCAACTTTATTTATAAAGCACTTTAAAACAACCACAGCTGATACAAGGTGCTGTATATTAAAACACAACATAACAATAAAAATTAAAAACTCTTACAGTTTAAAAACAAAAACATACACTTTAAAACTAGATCCCACTGGAGTTGAAAGTCAATTAAAATAAATGGGTGTTAAGATGAACTTTAAAAGTGGACAGGGAAGGGGCCTCTGACTTGCAAACGCAAGTCCTTCCATAACTTGGGCCCATGACAGAGAAGCCCTGTCCCCTCTGAGCTTTATTCTGGATCTCGGTACCTTCAAGAGCAGCTGATCTGCTGAACTGAGAGACCGATAGGCTATGTAGGGGTGAAGAAGATCTGAGAGGTAAGCAAGATTATGTAGTGATATGTAGCGATTATGTAGTGATTTAAAAACAAACATAATAATTTTAAAATGAATCATAAAATATACAGGCAGCCAGTGAAGTGAGGCCAGGACAGGGGTCACATGTTCCCTCTTTCGAGTTACTGTTAAAAGTTGTGCAGCAGCTTCTGAACCAGCTGCAGACGTGAGAGCAGCGACTGACTGACTCACAGATATAGTGAGTTACAGTAATCCAATCACGTAGAAATAAAAGCGTGGATCACTGTTTCAAAATGCTGCCTGGAAAGAAAAGATTTCACTGACGCCGATTGCCTTAAATAATAAAAGCTGGACTTAACCACAGCTCTGATTTGGCTGTCCAATCTAAAATCACTGTCCACCTTAAATATACCTCCAAGGGTCCCAGGCCAACAGAGGACTCACAGGAGCCACTGATTCAAAACACTATCACCTCTGTTTTGTTTTCATTAACATTTAAAACGTTCAAGGCCAACCAAGCTTTAATATCACCAAGACAGATGTTTGATGGAATGGCCATCCTTCTGCTTCTGTTTCCTAAGGATAGAACCCAGAGGCCGTAAATATATAGAGAAAAGCAGAGGGCCCAGATTTAAGCCCTGCGGGACACCATAAGGCATTGAAGCAGCAGATGATTCAGAGTCACTAAGTGCATTTTATTTCCATGCTGTATTCACCAAGCTGAACATTTATTTTTTTCTGTACAATGAGAACATCTTTGAGATTGGGTAACATTTCAAAAACGTTCATTTACTAAATTAAGTAATCAGGCACTGAGAAGGCCAAACGTAAAAAGAAGAAGTTTATAAATCCCATTATCACTGAATAACAAATGCATATTTTAACTTCAGTTTGAGGGAATATTTCAGTTTCTCGTTTACCACTAACTTGACCTGATTTCACAACCGACACATAAAGTTGTCATCATTTGTGCTCTCTTTCCCCCGAGATGGTCTTGTAAGGTCCGATGTGTTGATGGAGCTTGATGTGTTCCTTTATTCTTTTATTCGGTCTGCCGTACAATGGCTGAATCCCACTTCAAATTCCCGCAGAGCAGCCGTGTAATAATTTCTAGAACTATGCGGAGCTGTGATGTTTCTAAACTATTTTGTGTGGTTTACGATAATTCATTATGGAAGATCAGGTCTGAAAAAGGTTTCTGCTCAAGGTACTTCGGTCTAAACAGCTTTATTAAAAACTGGTGCTGATAACGTTGGATCATTTAAGGAAATGTAGCCAGCAACATCCGGTAGTTAAAATATGAATTTTTTTGGTAGTTATTGATCAGATCTGGAAAATATATAAATGGTTTATATATAAATTACAGGTTTAGTAATTAATGTTTGTTCTTCCACATGTGCATGGCATTTGTGACATTGGTTTATTAAAATGTGTTTTTCTTATAGTCAGTCGATCTAGAAATTAAAATGTATTTGATTATACTCATCATCAGTAACTACATTTAAAGCTGCTGTGTTCAAAAATAAATGTACTTCATTTGAAAGCAATTTTATTAATGCATTTTATAAATACAATCTTAATTGACAAAATACATGACACAAGAAAGCAGATTTTGAAATTAGAGCTTATTGGCATAGAAACACTTCCAAGAAGTTATATTGAAATTAATACATTTTTTTCCCAAATTTTATGGACATTAATTTGTACATCCATATCAACCTTCAAAACGCTCAAAAACAAATGTGTACAATGCCACGTTTAAAGGATTTAAGACCATCTGTCAACTTGTACTATGCACAAACAATCCTGTTCAAAATTTGAAAGCTCAAAATAGGCAAAGTAAATAGTTCATGCTGTGACTCAGTTAGTCATTACATTTATTAAGTCTTTTATATAACATGACAAAAACGTGTCAATAAACAGCCCAACATAAGCTTATTACTGCTGCATTACAACGGGAACATTAATTTAAGTGAATGACAAAAACAATATAACACTCTCAATATAGTCAAACTGCAGTTATAGAAAAATGGAAATTACAACTTTGTAATACAAAAAAAGAAAAAGCAACATCATCCCATTTGTTTGTTGTCTGAAGGAAGTGGCTCTTCTTGGGGGACAGCAACATGTCAGAACTGACATGCAGGTTCCCATGTGTCATACCAGATTTTCCCGCTAGAAAAGATCAACAACAGTAAAATCAAGTTGTGGATTTTTTTGTGCTGTAAGGTGGACAATTTTCTATTTCTAAAAGAGAAGTTCTGTAGCCAAATACTTTTCTCTGCCTAAATCACCCCCCAGACCCCAATTAACAGCTTGTACTTACATCTTGTTGTGTCCCAAAGATACAATATTATCTTGAATTATTAAGTGTCAAATGACAAAGTGACTGCACAGTAATTTTTACCACTACAAACAAGAAAAAATCTCTCATAGTAGTTTAGTTTTATTTAAAATTCGAACAAAAATCCAAACACAAAGAAAGTGACAGTTTCAGATTTAATTTCCAGCTTGTATCAATTATAAAAGGAACAGTATTAAATCATTTCTAGGACCATAGTGCCTTTTCATAATATAATAACGTAAGACTGTTACCTTCAGTTACTGTTAGCTTTGTCATTTACACACTTTAATTTATAGACCCCCCGAAGAGTAGCCATGTTTAAGTCAATGTCTACCGGAGGTCCTAATAAACCCCTTTTCAAAATGTGTCACTGTTTCTCTAAGAAGCACCTGCTCTTCTGACACTGCCTTTAGGATGTCATCACACCTTCATTAAGCGGTTTACAGCCATTCTTTGTAGCGTTGGACTGAGAAGCAATCCCTAAAATGAGCTTAGCAGAGAGGCTGTCCCACCAGGCATTTGCTAATTGCTGCTGCCACTAGCCTTAAGGAGTTGCAACGGGTGAGGTATGCTTTGTAGGGCACCATCTTAGCTAGAGACAGAAAAGCCAAGTAAAAGCTCTCGTGACAAAAGGCCACAAAAAGCTTGATGACATTATAACGTGATATACAGCTACAAATGTTAATTTTCCATTATATTTCCCCATGACATAGCAAAATAATTGTTCTAATAAGTGCAAAAAATACTTCTCACCAAGTAGAGCAGGGCAACCAATGAATTTTTACTTCCTCTTGTCCCTAGACGGCACATAAAAAAAGAAAAATTAATTAATTAAAGCAATCATCAGAAACATTTACATAAAGTGTTTCAGAAATACATAAGCGTGGAAGTAGTCTTCAGTTAGTATTGAAGGATGATAAGTGGTGAATCATGGCTTTTATAATAAACTGCCTAATTATGTCATTTGGAGTTAATTCTATGCTTCTGTTACTGTGCAAATGCTGACTTTTTTGTGTTAATTTGTTCTGCTCTGACCTATGTATAGGAATCAGTATAGATTACTATTGTAATGCCCCTTTTTATCCTTATAAAAAATAAAGACAAATAGAAAGAAATTGAGTCTTGAGAGTAAGTAAATATGACCAAAAAGTTTATAAGTAAACAAATGTGCTTATTTTTGCACACCACAGTCTCTCTTATCACCCCTCCCCCCCCATCAACTCATCTCCACATTTGGCAATGTCACTCTGTGTATCATGGCATGTGTTGACTGTAGTGGGGATATACTTTGAGAGGATGTATTAGTAACAATTTTAGTCTTACCGCATTTGTCCTATGCCCGGTGATTGAGTCAAATAGGAACACCTTTTGTCTACTACATTTCCGGCAACCTTAATGACAAGAAAAGGAAAAAATTAGAAAAACAATATATGAAATACAGTGAAAGCATGTACACTGAAAAACCTAAAACTAGTGTGGTGACTTTGATATCTTATAAATCATTCTAAACTTTAATCTTCTTTACATGGACTTACACATTTTCTCAAATTATTTCAGAGGTTGTAATTATATTATTAGTAGTTACATGTTATTAATAGTTAACTATTTTAGAGTGGCCAAAGAAATGGAAAAATAATCCTTAAAGTGTAACTAAAACCAAAACAAGTTTTTGTTGCTTATAAACTGTCTATAATTGTTTTCTGTTTCTGTGAGAATTTTGAGACACTTCAGTACTTGACTCCTTAAGTCGGTAATTGGGTTTTTCCAATAGTTACAGTGAAAGTCATTAACATTAAAATATGAAATAATACCAGAGCCATGTCACACAGCACTCATTCTGTTATATGACCATCTCATTCAGTCCCACTACCACACGATGCAGCGGGGAGATGATTTGGAATAGCAAATGTTGTAGAGTGTATTGATAGTAGCATTATTCTCCTTTACAAATGTTTCATTTATTTGTCATAATGACAAAAATGGAATGGGCCTGCTCTGCTCTGATTACTGCCAAAGGCATTCTGCAGGACAGACAACCGTTATACTGACTGCAGGTCTTTTTAGAAGCAAGGGGGAATAAAAGCAACCTATGCTGCTTGCTCAGGACAGAGCAATGTTGACTTAAGAGTCTCCACAGCAACAAAAAAAACAGAGTTGCTACATTTATCACTAGCTATAGCAAGAAGGTTCTGGGTTTGATTCCTGGCCCTGGGTCTTTCTGCATGTGTGGGTTTTCCCCGGGTTCTCCGGCTTCCTCCCACAGCCCAAAAACATGACTGTTAGGTTAATTGGTCTGTCTAAATTGTCCCTAGGTGTGAGTGTGTGTGTGCATGGTTGTTTGCCCCGTCTGTCTCTATGTTGCCCTGCGACAGATTGGCGACCTGTCCAGGGTGACCCCCACCTCTCGCTGGAGATAGGCACCAGCAGCATTTTAGTGCTTGACTCCTTAAGTCGGTAGTTGGGATTTTCTAATAGCTACCCCCCGGTGTAAGATAAGTGATGGATGTAAAAGCAATAGTCACGGGACTAAGGAAAACAAAACTTAACACTTTTTCTTCTTACTGTCACATGGGTCTCCCTGACTTAATGAGATGGCATTAGCAGCAGGTGATTCATATGGCTGGTCTATGGGAGAGACAGATGGCAGAGTGAGAGAGGCAGCTGGAGAGGTGCTTCGGGCCCTTTTCTTCTTGAAAGCTGGCGAGGGCGGAACAATAGGAGGAGGAACAGGAACCTGATCAAGTACAATCAAAGTCTCTTCTTGTTTCAGTGCTGGGATCTTTGGCTGCTCCTCAGCTGTGGTCTCCTTCGGTTCATTTATGAGGTCCTCATCGTTTTTAACAGTCAACTGCTCTTCAACTGCTGCATATTCTGTAGAAGTGTGGGGCTGCACTGGTACAGGCGTGCCTAGGAAAGACAGAATTTTACAGAAAAAAGACAGAAGTATCTACAGACACATATCTTGCTCGGTCTCAGTGGGCTTTATATAACGCACTACAGAAGTACACACATATACATGCATTACCGACAGAGAGGAGAAACTCATAAGCCATCTGCATCTTATCCAGAAAATTCTTAGTTGTAGCTGTGATCTCCAAATGAGTAATTATATCTGGAACCCACATGCTTGAAGACGATTCTTCCTTGGCAAAAAATAAAATGGGCTTGAAGCCCAAGGCATGGAGTTTGCAGACCTGCAATTGATAAGAACATAAAACAAATTACTTAAACACACCATCCTATTAGAGCAGTTGTTTTTCATCTTTAGTAACATATTGGTAAAATATTTAATATTTTCAAAGTCCTGTGTGCTTTGTGGTGTGAACATCTCAACATCTTCATATGGAAAAGTCAGAGAAGAAATTTTAAGTTAACAAGAGGAGTACAGGTTACATTTTGCTCATTAACAGAACTTTTTCAATCTAAAAATTTATACTTACTGCGATTTCTGCAGAATCTATTATTCTGCAAACATTTCTGTTCTTTAAAATAGTTTCCCTCCACTGATCGTCAAAAATCTGCACCTTTTCTTTTAGTTTGGTTTTCGTAGCAAGGCTCTGGTGGCAGAAAAAACAAGTTTTTCTGTTTGCCTGGTTGGGCGTTTGACACTTTGTGCATGGCCTGAATTTGGGGCGTGTCATACTTAAAAAAAACAATGGCAAAGTGCAGAAAAACAATAACAACAAAGACTTCAGATGGACAGACAAACAAATAGACGGACAGACAGTACTGTTGACAAATTAAGTGAATAATAGACAAATTAAGGACACAAAGATGACGGACAGATATGACAGATGTGGCTCTTAAAAGTGCCTTTTGTGGGTGCTATGAAAAAGCAGAAATATGTGAGGTGATGAGTTCAAAGAAGGACCTGTTGACATAAAAAAACAAAAGAAATGTTCAGATTTCGGAAGTTCTTGATTTCTCTTCATAAGTTGCTACAGCAATAAACAAAATAGATAGGTGGAGATCTTTGCCTGTAATGATTCAAGTTCGTTTATATTTGAAGTAAATGGCCTAGCTGCACACAGACAGGGGCTCATAGACAAAACCTTAAGGATCATCACAGCCTAGGGTCACTGGTGTTTATAGCGATCCTCACATTTTACAACAAGCATGACTATAAAGAATTCCGTGACTCTTTCATGGCTAATTAAATGTATTAAGTGCAGGTTCGGTTGCTTCCCGCCCATTATTTCCGGCAAATTTCTTTTTAAAATATTACAAACGTATCTTCAAACATTCGAACACTCTAGTTATTTTTTTTAATAGTATCAAAACATTTTGGACAGATTCAAGATTGGACTCACCCGGGTGCAAGTGTCGCATGCGATGACGTCAGCGTCTTCTTCTTCTTGGGTTTTTGTGGGATCCGTCCTTATTTCTATTATTTCAATCAAAAATATGAATCGTTTACAGAACAGTTTGCATGCAATCACAAAAGAAAATACATCTTAATTTTTCTTAAATTTATTTGGTGTGAATCGTTGATATCATACTCAAAAATAGTTGGTAAATAAAAAAGGCTTTTAAATCAAGTTACAACCACAACAAAAACCCTCCGGTTTTATATTTTACTGAGTTATTTTAAATACTGAATTAAAATCCTTTGACCGATACGTCTGACGTGTATTTGTGGTAAATATTCTTAATATCCTATTCAAAATACAACATAAATTGTAAATAAAGGTTTTTAAAAAAAATAGAATAGACGCCATATTCGTTTCCAATTCGTCAGTATCCGACGCGAAGGGGGTTCGCTCCATAGACATCAATACGTATATTATATATACGTATATATATTAATATACTAAATATATTAATATATATTATTATATTAATTATTATTAAATTATTATTAAATATATTAATAAACGGTTGGATCAGCAGATCAACTCAAACCTGCTGATTAAAAATAATCAACAGGTTTGACTATTTTTAAGGTGATCAAGGTGTGTCTGTACTTGCCTGTTGCTTACCTTTAAACACTGATTTAAGTATTGTAATTTTACATCCATGCAAACTCAAATGTAGTATTTAAAACTTGAATAAATAAAATTTGTTTAACAATATGAGGTGTTTAATTTATTTTTAACATTGTATTTCCATACATTTATGCTAGGGGCTAGCATAATCAAATAAGGCTGAGGCAGCGGTGTCGTAAAAGTACAAAATACTGCCACCCATACATGGGAGTTAAATAGTTTTCGAGCAAAATTTCCAATAAACTTGCAGTTATGCATTAGCTTGAAAAAGTACAAGAATCGGATTTTTACGTGAATTTCAACAATCACAGAATCAATCGCAGGAAACCAGGTGGACTGATGTAATTTAGTGTCTGGAGTCTTGAGGGCCACACAAAAACCTATAGCGGGTCAGATTTGGACCTGGGCCTTGAGTTTGACTCATGCCCTAAAATTAACTGGTGTGCTTCTTAAGACAAGAAAAGACCAAACAAAATTATACCAAATAAAGTTTGTAGTTAAAGCTTCTTCATATCCATCCTTTTTAATTCCCATTTAATACAAAAAATCCTTCCAATCTACATGTTTATGCAAGCGCATCCGACGATACACATTTCTTGAAATACTGCAAAAAGCACACCAGTGACTTTTAATGTAATTGAAAAATCCCAATTTTTATTGGCAACACTGGTGGAAACCACGTCCTTCCTGGCTCTGTGTTGACATAGACGTCTTTAAGCGACTAAGGAACGTCTCTTTTCTGTTATTGAGGCAAAGGTCATACTGATAGTGACTGCTGGCTACATAACCCAGGTGGCCATAGTAGATATTATATCCTTAAAACTTAAAGAAGATACACAAAACACTCAAGATGTATTTTCAAAACAGTTTTGTGCATTGATAAACCTTTTACACAGCAATAACTGTTACAATGATGACCGGGCCTATGTATATAAACTCTAAACTTCAAAGCACAAAATGAAAAGCTAATTTGATATGTGCATTTAAAACAGCATAACTTTTACATATTCACATTATAGGAAAATTAGGCTTTTTTATTGAGTTTTTTTCTTTAACCAGACCAGCCAAAGCCAGTCCAAGTAAAACACTTGGATGAATTCTTGGTTTGGAAAATCTTTCTTTATGGGGAACAAAAAAAATTAACAGTTGATAGATTAATTTTTTTAAATGAGTGTTTTAGTCACAAAAGACTCAAAGCCATCCAACAAATGGTTTATTTTTGCAAAAACAAATTTAAAAACGTAGAACCCTGGGCTACAAAACACCGTGAAGATATCGGCTTTTAAATGCACTTTGATTAGTTTAACTTACCATCCCTTAGTCTTTGATATGTTAACATTTTTTCACCATATTTGTGTTTTCAGTAAATGCTGAGAGAATATTAAATTCATCTATTAAATACAAAGCAGAGAGCAGCTGTAGATTCAGATTGATCTCAGTCGTAGATCCTCCCGATCAACCTGATCCGATCAAGTTACCGACTTTGTTGAAAGATATGTTCAGGCTGCAGAAGTAGCTGCTAAAATTTCCATTTAATTCATTTCCAGCCCAGTGCATTCAAGTCCAGTCCAAAATGAGAAGGTTAACACAACATGAGGTTTCAGATGAACTGCAGCTGTGACGTAGATTGTTGTGCCAGAACGGAGGTGCAGCCATTTGGGTTCCTGTGTTTTAAAGGTCCATCAGTGAATAAATGTTCAGTCTGTGAGCCTCAGCTCTGAGGTCGAACTCTCTGCAGTGTAGACTGGAGGTCGTTTCTGGCGTTTCCACACGACTCCAAGGATTTGTTGCTCCTGTGGACGGAAGCAGATTTTATCAAGCAATAATTTAAACATCTCAGGAGCTCACTTTTATAAATTAGTTCCTCCAACATTGGATCGCAGACGTTTCTATGCCTCTTCTACGTTTCTAAATTGTCTCCACACTATGCCTGTTTTCCAGGCACATAGTGCCATTTCATAGCACAATCAAGTAACTGTTACCATTCTGAATAGTGCTTTATATTGAATACGACTTAAAAGAAATTTGACTTGGCACCTTGAATTGGGCCTCTGTCTCTTTAAAAAAAATCCCGCTCTTTCTGATACTCTGCCTTCAGGAAGTCATCACAACATGTCTCCTCTATTAACCCTTTAGTAACATTTTTACCAGTGTTTCACTGAGAAGTCGCTCCTATAATGAGCTCAGCTGATGCTCAGTTCCACCAGGTGTTTACTAATTGCTGCTGGCTAGTCTGAATGAGCTGATTGGAGAACTGCTGCTATGTGAGGCAAAAGATCAGAACCTTGGAAACGCAGCTTCAAGGAGGAGCTTTGTCCTTAAAGGCGGGGCTATGTCCACCCAGGCGTTTTCCACATCTAAATGGTTGCCATGGGAGATTAAAGGATTTCACAACCATGGATGAAAGAATCAAAGCAACACTCCAGATATATTTTTGATGACTGAATAACATTATAACATGATGTAGAGCTCAAGTCCATTTTACATTATACTGCCTCTTAATTCCCACCCCGGTGCAAAAAATACAAAACATAAACTCATCGCCACTCGTGTGGCAATGAGGCACTGAAGACGGGGACAGTAAGTCGTTGCATTTTGTACCTGGAGGCCGCATGCTGATTGGCTCATTCACCACGCCCTTACCGGGACATGAACGCCTCGAGCACCGCCACGTTCTCTTTGGGGAAGTAGTCCTGGCGAACAACGTGCTCCAGGGCGTGGAGGTGACCCGGGACGACCACCACGGGCTTGATCTTGTCCTCACTCTAAGTGGGGCAGAGGACACGACGGCAGGCGGATTAATTCAACAGACAAGACAACGCAGGTATGAAGCATTAGATGTGGGAAAAACTAAACCTTGACTTTGTCCTAGTGTCTTACCTTAATAAGTCCTAGGAGCACTAACAAAACGGATACGAAGCTGTAACCTTGAAAGGAGGGAGTGCTGAAAGCTTTACTCAGGATGGCGTCTGGGGAGAGGGGGGAAAATAGAGCGCTGTCTTCAATTAAAGAAACTCAAATTACAAAGAATATGAACAAAAAAAAAAAGGTGTTTGAAATCCTCTTTTTTACCCAACTCCATCAAAATTTTAGAGTACAAATTTTAAATAGAGAGTAGGCTGAGGCCTGGAAGGTGTGCTACAACTTTTTAGCTGTTTATATGTATTGTGTGTGTATTTATTGATCATTTGGAGAAACGCTACTATGCAATACACACCGTTAAGCCCATAAAAACTCCCCTAGGGGACAATGAAGTATGTTCTGCTCATGCTGATTTTTAAACAATCAAGGATTTGATGGGAAAAGTGAAAAATTACATAAAAATAAAATAAAAACACAAATCATCCTGACAATGTTTCTAGAAGAAATCTGTATTCAAGGAGAAGATAAAAATTTTTGAGAATAAAAATAAAGCTGTCCAGGATATTAGCAAAACACAACACTGTGATCCAACACAAAGCACAATTCTTAGTCGAGTTTTAGTTCTGATTGTTTTGACCCTACAGAGCTCTCAGTCAAACAAAACATAAATAAGAACATAACCTGAATATTTACAAAAGCAAATGTGAGGTTTGTTCTTCTTAGGTGAAATTTGTATTAAAAAATAGAACAATAAAAAGGTTAAATTCACAGATTAACAGGTTAATGAGGTTTCCTGCTTTTGGGAGGTAAAGGGAAGATTCACAAGGACACAAAATAAAGGAAAAGAGCAGCAACGAGTCACCCCAAATAAAGCTCATGCATCTTACCGATTGTGTCCAACACTGCGTTCTTGACGTCATTGTTCTCCTCTTTATACACCGAGGCAATCTTTAGGAAGGCTTCGGCTGTTTTTCTTGCATCCGTCACGTCCACCTAGACGGGGAAACGAATGAAACGGATTTTCAGACACACACCGCTCATTTTGTGAAGTTTGGTATCATCATTTTGTTTGGAAAATGTAAGAAATACAGCAACTTTATTGCTTTGTTTAATCCAGTCTAAGGAACACAAGTAAAATTTAACCCAACAGTGAAAATATGTGAAGTATTAAAAGCAGGGAAATAATCCCTTTTAACTTTTGAATGATTCCACGTGTTTTTTTTAATTTTTTAACCAAAATTTTGATGAGTAAAATACTTAAAATCAAGCTGTAATATGCCAAATCACAGTCTTAGAGCTAAAGGTAAATAAGCAATATGGATATTATAAAAAATATAATGACGGTTGTGTGCAAACAGGTGCTGCTGCAGGGTGTCTGCGGGTTTTGCCATCTCAAATGTAAGACTTTTTAAGACTGTTGTGAATGAAATTTAAGACCTATATCACGACAGAAATGAACAAATGTCGTCCAGCCAACCAGCGGCGATAAGACGCAAGAAGCTACCTAGCTAGCGGACATACGCTTGCAAAAAATTAAGACTTGTAATTACATTTTAAATTAACTTAAGACATTTTGAGGCCTTACTTTTAGACACATGGATTTAAGACACCCTGAGTCGTCCAGGTATTTCTGTGTTTGCTCACCTGCTGCTGGACTAGCAGCGCCCGCTTGGCGCCAAGTTTCAGCAGTTTGTCGGGAGACGGGAAGCTGAGGAAGGAAGAGACATCTGGTGGTCGCGGTGCTGACACGGGAGTGGATTGCTTTTTGGTGAGGGGGCAAGGAGAAGAAAGTAGAAAACTTAAGCCAGTGACTGATTTAACCAAAGAAACACAAGAAATGCTGTGATGCTGGTTATTTTATCGTTTCTAGTGCATTTATTCTGATTTCTGGATATTGAAGCCACACAGTTTAGTCCCAACTAACCTTGTTGTTGTTGCTGCTGCTGCTGTCCTCCTCGTCCTCTTCCTCCTCCTCCTCTTCGATTTCCTCCTCATCTACATCGTCCTCATCCTCATCGTCATCCTCATCGTTGTCTTCTTCATCCTCGTCCTCATCGTCTTCAGGCTCACCCTCGTCGTCACTGAGAAAACGACAGAAACACTTTGACGGTGAATTTACGTAAAGATCTAAATATTAGCCGGTTGAGAAGTCAGAAGCAGCAGGTGTGATTGGTTGGAGGTAAAACAGGAATTAACATGAACAAAAGATTAATTGATATATTGATTACTCAGACAGGCAATCACCTGAGTGATCCTAACAGACTGATCATGTTCACGCCTTCCATGCTGTCTTTCACGGCTTTGCAGCCGTCCTCTCCCAGGTAGTTCCCTGAAAATCAAAGGGTTTAAACGATTATCAAACGTTTTTTTCTGAAAATAGCTTAAAGTATCAAAAAGCAGGCAGAAAGATTTGAGCTCTGCTGTTCTTTAGATCTGTACCGTTCAGGTCCAGTTTCTCCAGTTGGTCCTTGTTCTTCACGGCCTCCACCACAGCCAGAGCTGCATCCGCCGTGATCTCACCGTACGACAGGTTGAGCTCCTGTCAAACAGAATAACTATGTTATGACCATATTCCAGCAATTTAACAAAAAATCTTGTAGCCTGGCCCTTATATTCTGTTGTACAGCTCAAAGAAGAAATAATTAAAATAAAAGCCACATTTAGCTCATGTGCAACATTATTTTTTTAGAGAAAGCAAGAAAAAAAGTATTGAAATCAAAAAATTTGAAATGACAAAAAAAAAAAAAAAAAAGAATCACAGATTTTTAAGCCATATCACCAAATCCTAGTTCATCAGAAGAAAAAATACAACTAAACAAAAAGTAATGAAGGTAAAATAATTGCCTGTAAAACTAAATTTAAATCAGAGATGATCAAACACCACGACTTTGTGAAAACGATGTGTTCAGAAAGTTTTCATGCTTAGGCTCCAATCCTTCATACCGACACAAACCAAGCACAACAAACTGTTGGTGCAATCCAGAACAGATTATGTAATCTGACTTGTGACAGTCTAGTATATCAACCGCTCACCTTGAGGACAGGTAAACCCTCCAACACGCTTTCTGCAATGGCTTTAGCCCCTTCTGGCCGCACTAAACAGTCTCCAAAGTTGATCACCTGGATGCGGTGGAGATGCTTCAGAGCCTGTGAGAACAAACAGGGTCAACATAATACATTTTCACTATCACTTTTGTAATGTAATTTTTTTTTTCTTTTTTGGCCCAAATCATTTTTTGGCAATACAAAGAGTCTGATTTTTTATTTATTTATTTTTTGGCAAAAATCAATTTTGGCAGTCACTATAATGGAATAACCTTCTGTTATTTTATGAAGGTGGCTTTATGTAAATAAATTCATTTATTGCACGGAATATATAAAAAAAAATTTGATAGACTTAAGATAATAATATTTTATTAATTCCCAAAGGGGGGATTTTGTTTGTCCCAGCATAGCACACAACAAAAAATGTAAATAAGTTATGATATTTCATTAATAATAATAATGGAATATTATATCAGAGTCGGCTATCTATCTTTTCTATAAAAAGAAAAGTCTTTTACTGAATTCTTGCTGCTTCCTGAGCTTGAAACACAATTCCAACCACTTTTGATTCGAAAAAAAAAAAAATAACATAAAATACAAAAAAATAAACTGCCTCTCTACCTTCGCCATGGCAACAGCCCCCTTTTCAGTGAAGGTGTTGTCGTTGAGGTTGAGGATCCGGAGTCCTGGGTTGTGCTGCATGGCTGTGGCCAGAGCCGTCACACCGGGGTGGTTGATTCCATTCTGGGGCATGTGAACCTCCTCCAGGCTGCCCATCAGCTGAGAGGAACAACAAAAACACAATAGAAAACAAAATGTTATCATCAGCCCAAGAGGCACCAAACGCTTTCAACTGAAAAAAATTAATTGTTAATATCAACACCAGTCTCTGCAGTCAAGGAAATTTGAGTTGCATGAAAAAGGTGCATGAATTTGTACCAAACCGTCTCAGTACGGTGATCACCGCCGTCCATCAGAAAACAACCCACATGTTTTTAGTCACTTTTGTGGCGCATAGCAACAGCAAGTGAGCTGATAAAAATGCTGTCTAAAGCGCGCCACAACAAAATAATGCAACTCTGACTGATGATAAAAAACTGCAGACACTGTTACAACTGTTATTATAGTTGTAATTTTTTAGTGTTTTCACAATCGGAGACGTTATTTAGGTCAGTATATTGTATTTGGCACATAGTAAAGGACAAATAACTTTTAGGCAATCAGCTACTTTTACTTTTCGTTTGACATATGGACATTATAGGAGTTTTTTTTGTTGTTAAAAATTGGATACACTTTTTAAACGGAACCAAAATGTAGGCAAATCCTGCCAATAGATTAGCAAGGGTAGTTATTTCTGTGTCGATGTTTCAGTTAAAAAATAAGGAAAAGAGAAAAAAAAGTAGGATTTGGTATTTAGTGATTTATGACCAAAACACAGAGTGGCTGTTTTGTCACACCCTTGTTCAAATGACAATACATTTACGTTTCATAACTCACTAGTACATCTGACATTATCTGATTAAAGTTCTCTTTGTGAATTCTACAGGCAGTTCGACCCTCACCTGGAAAGCTTGAGCGAGGGCAGTGGCTCCGTCATTCTCCAAGCGGTTCCTCCCTGCGACAAACACCTTCAGGCTGAGCGGTTCGTTTTTCTCACTAGATTGTTTATGACACTGGATCAACGACGTGGCCAAGATCTGAAGAGTCCAAAACACAATTTGTTACACAATAGTAGAGGAATTGGAGAAGAGTTAGTGAACAAAAGTCTTTGTCTCTTGGTCCGTCGAGTTGATTTACCTTTCCGCCTCCGATGCCCATGCCGCAGTTGTTGAGCCGTAGCTCCTGCAACGTGAAGCAGGCGGTGCTCTTGAGCAGCTTCTCAATGCCCTTTACGCCATCGGGCCCAAACGCGTTGTCGCTGAGGTCTAAGACGGTCAGCCGGGCTCCCGCCAGCATCAGGGCGTCACCCAGGGAGTTCTACAACATAAAAATACAGAACCTGACTGTAGAATGGGACGGCGCATAACAACCCAACTAAAGACAGTGTGTGTCATGTAAACACTGATTTTTATAGGCGTCAATGAAATTACCAAGGCAGGCGGGATCTCAGAGCGCAGACGACCAGTAAACATGTCGCTCCAGTAACAGCGCTGATTGGGAGAAAACATATGTAAGCAACGTTACTATTGTGAAAAATTTATGATGTAGTTTTTCTAAATGAATTATTAAACTATATGGTACTTAAGACATAGATGCAATATTTACAGAAACACTAAACAGGTTTCAGCTGACAACTACTGACAAAATATTTCAAAAAGTACAAAATATGCAAAAAAACCAAGTGCTGCATCTACTTAGATTTAAGTACTTGCTTTGAATTAAACAGAAAAAATTGATGATGGCATCTCTAGTTATATCTACATCAATCAATGTGGGTCAAATCAAACATGGAGTTTTGTTTACAATATTTGGTCCAGAGAAAACTAACGATCAGACCATGTGAATCCAAAACAACTTCAAAATGTTAATTTTTCAAAGCTGATTTTGCAACAGGTGACGTTCAAAACAATATTGATGACAAAAGTATCAAACTCAGAACCTTGAAGTTGCTCTTCGTCTCCAGCGCCTTGGCAATGGCCTGCGCTGCCTCAACGCCAACAGTGTTTCCCTCCATCCTGAGAGCCTGTAAACCCTCAAACTCCTCGATGTCCTTCACGATCTCCCCCGCTGTAAAACGGGTAAGCGGTGTCAGGTTTAGAAGCAGCAACAGTAACAACTAGAGCATCAGGGTTTCCCCCCAGTGTATTATGAGCCTGGCAGGCCACCAGGTTTTACTTGTGCCCTCACCAGGCTAAGGTTTGTTTATTTTAAGTAGGGTTTTATATATACCAGTAAAAGTGACAATAAAAGCTTAGGCTTAGCATTGCTTATTTATTTAAGTTTTTTTTTATGTTTTCATTTTTTAAGACTTTATAGTTGATTTTCAGATATTAATCCTCTAATCTTCCAATAACACATAATTATCAAGTGATATGTTCAAATTTCTTGTCAACTTTAAACATATTTAACTCAAAAACACAGCAGGCCGCTGGATGAATGACTGCTGAGCGCCCCAACCAGGCGCTCAGCAGTCATTTTTCTGGGGGAAACCTTGAGAGCTGCACAAATCCAACTATCGTCACAGTATTTCGATTGCCAAGGACATGACATTTGATAGGACACCCTTATACTTTCATTCATTCTCACTCTTTAGCCACTTGGACCGACTCCAATTGCCTTTAATCTTCACACCTGACATCCATTTTAAATGGTCAAGACACAAACAGAAGAGTCAGAACTTTCCAATGATGTAGCCCAAATAATTTAATAGGAACAACCAGAGTAAAACGTACATAAATAACTGTACCCAGAGTGGGTTTTATTTTTACTTAATAATACTAATAAAATGAGGATTTACATCACTGAGTGTGTACAAAGGCCTGCTGACGTCACGTACCTGAATGGGCATCATCCAGCTTCCTTCCCTGGCCTTTGTAGCTCAACTCTCCATCCTCGACCCCAGTCTTGGCCAGAGAGTCGGCCAGCTCTGCAACAATGTCTGTCGCCATGGAGATGCCTGAGGACCAACACCATTGTTCACATTTATTTTATTCCTTTTAAAGTTGAAATCTAATGTATGCACTGTTTTTTGTCACCTTTACACTGTAGAGAAACAAATAAAAATGTATTAATACGTTTTACCATATCTTCCACAAGAACTTCATTTTTTAACCGATGCCATAATATTTCCTTTAAAACAGAATAAAGACAAGTTTTGGCCTCAATTTTGCGTTTATTATCTGAACAGGAACTCTTAAAAGTAAGCTGTCCTATTTCAAACACCTGACTTGCATAATAAACCTGCCGCTGCTAACTCGCTGCTAACAGTGACAAGGACCGAACTGCTTCGTGTCCGTTGACCCGACACAACTGCCGACTCAGCAACACATTACCTGCTCGTTACATAAGTCAAAAATATGGCGACGTATTTACATAGAACCAGAACAAACATACGTTTGACTCTGGAGTCGTTAGTTTATAACATGGAGAACTTAGTTTGCTGGCTAGCATTGGTGCGTTTCACATGAAACAGCGTGTCTATGACTGGGCCTTTTCATGTGGCAACATAACGTTTGTTGCTGTTAGTTTACGGCTTAAGCTTTATCTTTCCAACACTTTATGTAACAAATTAAGATATTTTACTGTAAAAAAAAAACAAGCTTACGTCGCGGTTACAACAACACTCTCGATACGATTGAATCCAGTCCAGATACACACTCCCGCTCGCCTCTGCCGTTCAAACCCGAGGCATCGCCACACCAACCCACTTGACGACAGCTGAACGAGGAAACACGGGACTTGTAGTTCTATCGGGACTACAAACATAAGTCGTTTCTGGAACAGTTTATTAAAACACACAAAGATCAATGGGAATGCAGTATCACTGCACAATTCTAGTAGAAGGAAAAAATATATAACATAGATAATAAAAAATAATATAAAAATACATAAAAATCTTCCTTTGAATAATTATTTAATATCTACAGGCCTTTCAATTATAGATTTACTTCTGATAAAATTATTGCTTTAATTACTGCATTTAACTATGTTGTATTGTTCAGCTTATGATTTCAAAAGATAAAAAGTTGCATTGGTCATCAACAATAATTATATTGACTATATTATCTGCAGCTGATCTTTTTAGCCTCCGTTTGTTATTAAAACTGTGTGTGAAGAGAAATTTTGCTTTCCGATCAGAGAACTTGTTGGTGGAAATGAAATAACTTTGACAAATGGAAGAATCCAAACAGTGTCTCATTAACATCTCTAAGTTTTCTAAAAACTTTAGATTTGAGATTGAATCAAAAGTTTTCACATTTATTTATACATTTCTAAACAATTTTGTCTAATATGTAATGGAATTAAAATGGACGAATAATCTGAGGTTAGGATTCAATTACATCAAATAATTTGTGCAGTAATATTAAGTAAAATTTTATTATTGTATGTAAACCAATCAGTATAGATTTTGAATCAAAGCAAAGATTGGTAAAGGTTTTATTAAAAAATATAAAAACATAAGAAGAATCAGAGACAGCCAACATTCATAGAATCAGGGAGTAAATTTAATGTATCTTAATCAAAATTAATTGAATCTAACATTTAAGAGTTATATGTTTGGATTGGGATATTTTATATGGATTTCTTTCAATATGGATATATGGATTTCTTTCAATTCAGCAAATATATAAAAATATATATATATATATATATATATATATATATATATATATATATATATATATATATAATTAGTCATTTACATGCCTTATTTTCAGGACTACACAGGTTCATTTCTAATTCAAAATCTTGAATATGTTTGGTATTTGCAGAGCTGAGAAACTGAAATATTTAGACTAGTCAAATGCTGTACAAGGACGATGTTGTACATTCCTTTCTGCACAATCTGCAGGCCTATTAAGCCAAGTCAAGTTTATTTGCACAACACATTTTAGCAAAGCAGTTCCAAGTGCTTCACATAACAAAGATCCAACACGGTAACCAGTTATATTGCGAACATCAAATAATAGAACCTTGTTAGGTGAACAACTATTCTACACATTATGCACATGACTGCCACAGGAAGTCATCACTATCTCATTCAATCCAACTGCATAACCGTTTAACCACAAGTTAATTAATCTCAATTCAATTTTGTTCAGTTTACCTGTACAGAACCAATTCACAACAAAAGCTCATATTAAGGCGATCAAACTCAGTTCTATGCATAAATATACAATCAATTTAATCCATAAAGAGAATGTGGGGTCTTCCGTTAGTCTCCTCCAGATGCTTTTGTGTTGATATTGCAGGAAAAATACTATACATGCAACAGACTTTAGTTGAACAGACATGTTTTGCAACAATACAGCAGCCTGAGTCAGCATGACCAAATTGTGAGGAAATCTTGGCCTAATGGTAGTAAAATTCCCCATAGATCTCTGGACTATGTCCCCTTTATAGGGCTCTGACCAACACATATTCCCCAAAGTAAACACATCACCACATGCATATATTTCACATTTACGTCTTTTTCTGGGTCCTGCATCGGATTGTCTGCTTATGCATTTGTGAACCATAGATTAGATTCATTTTTAAAACTTAAGTCATTTGACCCTTGACGTGACTGTTTTCCCAAATCTTCTAAAAAGTTCTCCTGTGTGGTTAAACACCTCACAATTCCGTATTTCAAAAACAAACAAGGATTTTTCTAGGTGATTCAGAATCCTTATTATTGTAAATATCGTCACCTTCTGAAAATAATAGCCTAAGTATTATTTATTATTTATGCTAAAAGTGATTTTAGGCATTATTTTTTGAACAATAACGATGAAAAGAAAATCAAAAGTTACATTTCTTCTTCTCAGTTTTGTATGGAAGCCCATTTCCGCCACTCTGATAAAAACACATAATAACCCAAAACTGCTGCTGTGTTTCCATTCTGGTGAAGACGAGACAGGTGTTTGTTAGCTGTGTTGCTTTTGGGGCCACCCGGTAAACCGAAACTCCCTCCGATGTTTTAAAGAGCGGTTATCACGTGACGAGACGAACCCGGGCAAGCATATAGGCGACGAGCTCGCGGACGCGGAATGGCATGGCGCCCGGTGGTCACGTGACAGCTCTCTTGCGCGTGTCGCGTGGAGCATTTGCAGCTGGTAGCTGAGAATCGAAACTTACCGGAGATTGTGGCGAAAGCCTTTCCGTCAGACGCCAAGGCTCGTCCTTCCTGCCTTCATGGCCTTATAGCGCATTAGCTCAAATTCACAGCAGCTGCTCGTCCCTTCCTGCTTCACCCTGCCACCATGAACTGCCTTTAAACTTTAAACTTTCCTCACTTTATCAGGTAGGTGTGTCCATAAGTTATGTTTGTGATTGTTTTTGTTTTTAAAAAAAAAGTAACAGTACATACAAATGTAGACCTAGAGTACGCCCCCCTGACTAGCTGGGGGTTTTGTTTCCGTCCAGTGGACCACCATGGAGTCAGCCCGAGAGAAACGAAAGGAAGAGATAAGCAGGGCTCTGGCTTTTATACAGTGAGTACATTGTTTATATGTATGAGTACAAGGGCGTTGTAGCAGAAAACGAAACTAGCCTGGACGTGCATCCTTGTCATATGAGATATTGAAGCGCCTCTGATTAAGTTTATGTCTTGTGTTTTAGGTCTCCGTTGGCTTATCCAGATCCTGCAGGGTACCAGGTAGTGACTGTGGTCATCTAATCTGATATGTATGTGTGTGTGTGTGTGTGTGTGTGTGTGTGTGTGTGTGTGTGTGTGTGTGTGTGTGTGTGTGTGTGTGTGTGTGTTTGCTGTTGTTTTCACATGTTGTTGCTGACATACATCATTTTCAGTACAGTTGGTGTTATTAGTGCCTTGCAAAGGTGTTAAGAACTACTAGTAGTTTATGACATTTTGCTTGGATCTCAAACACACAACTCAGAGTAGCGCTTACTTGTGAAGCAGGAGGAAATTGTTGGATTGTGTTCAGTTCCTTTTGATCTGGTGTGAGGTCTTCCTTCCGTCAGTCTCCTCTTTATGCTGGTGTGGTGGCTTTGTTGAGCAGCAAAGCTTTATGACAATACTGCAGCCCAGGTCAGTTGTCAATTGTAGTGAAATCCCCCCAATCGTTGGACAGCACCCCGTTTATAGGGTTCTGGTCAAGGCACTCTCTCCTCAAAGTTTACATTATCTTGTCAATATGGGCATGTAGAGGTCACAGTGTCTACATGTCTGCTAATGCATCCAGAGTCTGCATATGAAACCTGTTTTTTGAACTCAATGTCTCTTTTTCTCTGCCAGTCCTCTTGCACATTACCAAAAATAGTCCTTACTAAACTGGGGCATTTACATAAAATTCACCAAATTGCCTTTAGCAGTGGGCTAGGGCGTAATTGCTCACAAAACATCTGTTCTGTGAAGGCCTTAAAGAGCATTGTCATGTTAAATCGACATTTTTGAACTTTGCCTCATGTTATAATATTATTCCCTCATCAATTTCAAGGCATTAAATTAGAAAATCATTTAAGTCACTTTTGATATATATAGTTTGTTTTAACAACTGAAGGCAACAGTTTATTATAGCTTATTATGCTATGAAATGGCACCATATGACTAGAAAACACATTTATTTTAGTTTACAGTGAATGTGGGGGGATGTCAAACAACTAGACATCCACTAAACTTTACAGGGCTTCCCTCAGTGTATTGTAAGCCTGGTGGGCCACCAGGCTTTACTTTCACCCCGATCAGGCTTCTGAAGCATGGCTTCGTTATTTATTTTAGGTATTTTAAATGTTTCCAAATTTTTAGTTATTGTTTCAATATTATTAATTTCTTCCAATAACACATAATTTACCTAGTGATATTTTCAAATTTCCAGTCACTTTAAAAAAATAAAAAAAAATCTCAAAAACATGGTGGACCACTGGATGACTGCCCTAGTGCCCCTACCACCGGGGTTAGCAAGATTTCTGTGGGAAACCCTGCTGCACATTTGGCACAATGCAATCAGGAAGCAATTCAGAAACCTGCCGATATTCAATGGTTTGGTTCTGCACTGCTGCAAATGATGCAAATCACCGGCAGGTCTGTGAACGCACCATTTATTTGAGGCCAGTCCTCTTGCAAAATACTTTAAAAAAAAAAGACAGATTTAAACACCCATTGTTTTTCCTGTAATATTTAAAATTTGTCCAAATGGACAACACGTATAGTGTGCCATGACTCTCTGTACATAAAGGAGGTTTTGTTTGCGTCTTTTCCTCGTCTTTCTCCCTCAGGACTTTCTGACCCGCCTGGTGTGCAACCTGCTGGAAGAGGGCAACGCCTTCTTCCGAGACCAGCAGTGGGAGGAGGCTGTCAGACTGTTCACCGAGGCCTTGAACATTTCCACCTACGCCGAAGGAGAGGAGATCCAGATCCCTCAAGCTCTGCTGGAGAGCCTGTATGTCAACCGAGCTGCTGCCTACCACAGCATGGTGAGGTGCTCTGCTTTTGTGATGAGTGAAGAAAAGATATTTTTGAAATATTAGCAGATGTATTAAAGTGATTATAAACCAAGACAATTAAACGAATACTACCCTGCATCCTCAGGTTTTGTTAAATGTAAGTCCATAAGCTTGGTGTCACTTATTAAGGGCTTATTAAGTTGATTGAATTACTCCGATTGAATCAATTATTGGAGTATCAATGGGGATGTGCCGATCAGGTTTTTTTCTACCAATACCGATCACCCCTGAGGGACGATCGGCGATACCGATCACCGATACCGATCACATAATTTTTTTTTTTTTCATCATAAACACTACTGTTACATTATGTGGAAAAAGGAACCATGAATTCACCTTAATTTAGACAAAAACCTGTTTTTAATAACTTCAATTTTCCGCCGCAACACGCAAACTTCCCCATTCACTCAGTGCGTTATAGTTCCACATCGCTTAGGATCTGTTGCTGCGCGTTTGCGCAGAGTAAATGAAAGAGGAGACCAGCTGCACAGGCAGGCTGAGAAATGAGATGCAGGTGATCGGTATCGGCAACAGAACCAATGATCGCTGATCACCGATCATGCACTTTTTCACGGAAATCGGCCCGATTGTGATCGGTGACCGATCGATTGGCACACCTCTAATTAGCAACAAATTTATCAGTCAAGTTTATTTGTGTTGCATATTTCAGCAACAAGGCAGTTCAAAGTGCTTTTCATCATAAAACTAAAAATAAAGTCATAAAAACAACATGTCAAATTAATCGTTGACTGGAATATAAAGACTCTTAAAAAAAACATGAGAACAATGTACTCAAGGCAGTAATTACTTCTATTAATTCATTTTTTATTTTAAATATACTTTTTCCATTTAAGGTAAAATTTAAAAAAACTTTAACGGTAAATTTGTTCTACCCAGAACTCCTGAAGTGACACAGTTTCAGCTTCACATTATTTAAATTCTGTCAAAATAATCTCCCGTTAGGCACATTAAGCTGTATAATTATTAATCCAAAAAATAATTGTAAACCATTTTTCTTTAGCTGCAGATGCCTCCTTTTTCTACAAATGATCAAGCGTATAATAATGGAGTGCTACATTGTTTAATTTTAGGTAATAAAATGAGTATTTTCTCATTGAAAAATGTAAATTAATTATTTTAAATCTTTCTGTGCATTTCTGATATTTTGCAAAAAAAAAAAAAAAAACGTCTTGAAAGGTTAAATGAAAAATCTGCAGAATGCCAATTTTTAAAAATATGATTTGTCGATGAAAAAATAGAATAGATAGAATAATCATTAGTCGTGGCCCCTCACAAAGCTGTGTCCAGTTCCTCTCATTCCTCTCAGCAGAATCTCTCAGGCCCCATCAGGTCCCATGAGAACCGAGCCGTTTTCAGGTCTGTCCACAGCAATTATGTGTAAAATTCCTTCATCAGATTAGAATAGATTAATAGTTAATTAATCTATGGGTTTACATGCAGCTGGCTTTATTTTTACTAATTATTAATACAAGCACTGACATGAGCAGAGTTATAAAATTTCCCTAAAAAATAAAATAAAAAAAAAACAGAAGAAGTTGTACTTCTGTTTGTGCCGAGCATAAAAACAAACAAACTCAGTGGTGTGTTTTTGTGTCCTCTGAGCCCCAGAACAAACCTGCGGCAGGTTTTAACAACGTCTGAGACGTTTCTGCGTTCCCTAATGAAGCTACAGGCTGAGACTCACCAGCTGCTGGTCTTCCTGCATCACAGGATGAGAGCACAACAGGAAATGGAAGATCCTCCCAAGTTTTGACCGTAAAATACTAGTTTTAGGCCAGATTTGCTTCCCAGACTTGGCCTCTAGCCACTAATGCTACACACAGGTCACAAATACATGGTCCGGTCAGCTTGCTAAAATCAGAATAACATAATCAGAACAAGTGTTTACATGCACGCCATTTGGATTGTCAGTTTACATAAACCAGATCTCTGGTTCAGATTACAATAGATGCAGAATGTTCTGATTGGGCCAGTCTCATTGATTTATTCCAATTATCTCCATGTAAACGTACGTTATGCCAGCTGTCTTGTGACTGAGTACAATCTTAAGTGAATGTTTAAAAAGAAAAGAATCCTCTAACGTACATATGCTTACTAAAAGCGGTCTGATTGGTTTTAAACAGAACGATCTGATCAAACTAAAAACAAGATCCATATGTGATCAGTTTCAGTCTGTCCAAATGTAGAAGTCCAAAGTCCTGCACCACCTATCTCACATCATCCAGCTGATGCCGGTGGTGACTCAGAAGTCAACATGGATCTTTATTCATACACAATAGACAGTCAGCCTCCCTTTATTGTTGGATATATAAAGAAACTAATTGGTGTGACTCAGTACTGTTAAGATTTACCAGCTCAGTAAACTGCAAAAACACAAAGTCTTACCAAGTATGTCTGGTCTACTTTGTAGTGGAGATGTTTTACTACACTTCAAATAAGGCAAAACTAACTTACAAGTAACTTTCCAGCAACATTTAGTGTTTGTTTTAATCAAATAATTGCTTGATATTAATGAATTATTTCACAGATAACACTATTTCACATGCTAGAAGTGAAATAATCTGCCAGTGGAACCAGTACTTTAAAAAAAAATCAGTATTAATTAATTATTTATTGACTTAAAATAAGTTCCTGAAAATTTACTTGTGCATTAGTTTTCTCCTATTTCAAGTGCACTACAATATATATGCCAGATACTAGGCCAAAAATACTTAAGATTTTGTGCTTTTTGGAGTGTAAGATCAGGATATTAGAACAACCAGTGCAGTCAACGGTCCTTCCTGCTGTTATTTTTACCTTGGCTGTTCTTCCTTCCCTCCTCCTTCTAAACAATGTCAGCCTGATGAATGTCTGCTAAGAAATGTGGTTAAATCACTTGTATGCACCCCTTTGAACCTCTGCATAGAGAGGAAACACCGCTCGAAAGCGCCACCTTGCTGAAAACAAGTTCTTTCCAACAAAATGTTCCTTTTTGTGCTTTGCTGTTCTGACACGCCGCCTCGCCGTCTCTTGTTTTAACAAGGGAAAGTATCCTGAAGGCGTGGAGGACTCGGACAGCGCTCTGGTGGTGTGTGACGGCAGCCGCAGGGCGCTGTACAGGAAGGCACTGTGCCTGAAGGAGCTGGGGAAGCACAAGGAGGCGTACGACTGCACCACCATCTGCCTGCTCAGCAACCCTCAGGTACAGTTAAAGGTTCATGCCGAGATGTGTAAAAAAAAGGTCAAAAGACTCACTCGTTTAACTCTCAACAGGACAAGCAGGTGATTGAGCTGTCACAGGAACTGGCCTCCCAGCTGGGGATGAAAATTCGAAAACCTTATGTAAGTGAGTGAGGTGATGTTTACCTTGTGAAGCATAAGAAAAACAAATATCGTTTTAGCTTTGGTGTTGAGTTGTTGAGCTTCAGTAAATCAAAAACAGTGAAACGAAACCAAAGCCCAACTAGGGTTGGTTTAAATCCTATCTTGTAGTGAATTTGGACATTAAGGAAAGAAAAGTCAGTTTTCTTGCCAAAACGTTATGAAGTAATATTTGAGCTGCAAATAGAAAATAATAATGAAAGCACTTTCATTCTGGAGCTGTGACACATTTTTATTTTTACTTCACTGGATTTCATTGTTCAGTTTGGGTGTAATGGAGCTTCAGTCTGTGTTTAGGACTATGCTGTAAATTTTCCTTTTACATAATTTATTGTTATGGTAGTTTATGCTGTTATTCTTAAATTTAAAGTCACCCCAGATTGTATTTTTTATTTTTTTCCCCCTTTACTCTCGTCTAGACTCCTCCCAGTAATGTTATCCAAAATGGTGTGAATCATCCAAGTGCCGATGCAGCAGGTCAGAAATCTTCACTTTCATGTCGGCTCTCTCATTAATTCAAAATCTGCCACAAGTTTGAAATTCTCATGAGATAAATTTTCTTTTTGCTTCACACAGTCGTCTTCTGCAGCGTTGCTAAGCCTGCCGTCCCCTCCATGCCTCCTGGCTCTGGTTGTCCTGCAGACTTGGAGGTGATGGACGACGACCTGGACAGTCTACTCGACAGCTTTCCTACTGGCCAGATTCCATCTGAGGTACAGTGGGCTGTGTTTTTTTTTCTTTGGAGATTAGCAAACTTTATGTAGAAAAGTAATAAATATAGGGGATCCACACATCCTTCAGCGGTTTGGAGGAGTGTGGCAAATGACGGTCAGGAAGCTGGGACAGGGGTCTCCTGTCAGACCGTCAGTTTCCGAAACGACACAGGGTTTCTGGACCTGATCCCAGGTGTGTTTACTGTTGAGAGTAAAAGATGTGTGGGGTCCAGCTGAGATCGCGGGGAGGTTAAATTTGTGTGTCTAAAATCAAGGCCTTAAATTCATTTAAAAACATTTAAATAGGCTTTAAATACACAAGTCTTAAATTTTGTTGTGGCAGGACTATTTAATGTAAGGTTTGTTTTTTTCTCAAGGAATTTTTGTGTCAGGCAAAAAGTTTGAGTTGCACAAAATCTTCATTGCATACTGTGACTCGAGACGGTTGATGCTACTGGCAACTAAATGCCAGTAGCATTCTGTGCACAGAGCAGGATTCATAGTTTTTAACATGCTTGATTGTAATGCAACAAGTTCCCCCAACAATCCTCTGTATTTGTAGTTGTTTTGCATTAAATTTTATTCAAGGTGGTATTAAAAATGTCTCAAACCTTAAATTTTGACTTCCTGAAGCCGGCAAACGCTCTGGATTGCTACTTTAAACTTAGTGAGTTGCTATAAATAATCATTTTAGCTGTTGATTCTCTTATCTCCATGTCTTTCCCAGGCTCTGCCGTTCTCGGACCCTGGCCATGCAGCCACTTCCACCCCCTTCCTTCCGGCCCCGTCGCCCCAGCTGCCCCCGGCCTTTTTCAGCTCGTCCATCAGCCAGCTCAACTCCTTGGACTTGTTCACCAACGGCGATCACGACACGACAGCTGCAGCTTTGGATATCCTCGATGACCTTGACACTGCTGGGAATGGATGTGGAGCAGACGCCTCCACACTGGACAGCCTGGATGGGCTTGATTCTCTGGACATCCTTGATGACTTTTTGCACTTGACGCCGAATGCTGCTGCTGCTAAGGAGCCTATAACAAAGCCTGGCGAAGGAAGAAAAACTCTAGATGAAGTGTGGAATGAAGCGGACGCCGCAGGGTCCGTCGCCGATGCAAAACCTCAGAATGGCCATGTTCCGAAAGCCGCCACTAACGCCACAAAGCAGCTGGACTCTCTGGACGCCTTGGACTCCTTCGCCGCTGGGGAACGTGTTGGACCTGCTCTACCAAGGGTTTCTGTTGGTGGAACAAGCCTGGACTCCCTCTCTGACTTCAGCTCAAACGGTGATTAAAGTTGATCTGTAGGGCTGGGAGATACAGATATGCAAGAAGCTTCATTTTAAGAACCGTGTGGATGCGAGGATGGGGGAAAATGTTTAAAGTTACGCTTTGGATGTTTCTTTGCTCCTTGTAATTTGTGCTCTGGTCTTACTCCTCAGGTTTCTCCAAGTCTGTCAAATCTGCATCAAAATCTGTAACAAAATCTCCAAATAAACTCAACAAAGTAAGACTGGGTTCACAGCCGGTTGGCTGCTGTTTGATTTTCAATATTGTTTTTTTAACATTAATAGGAGTTGTTTTCACTTGCAGGGGAAGGATACCCATAATGGGACTGTCCCTAACTCGCTGTCCTCCACCCATGACTTCCTGCCGGCTTGCTCCCTCTGTTTTCCTCGTGGAGGTCTGTCAGACGTTTTCTCTTCATCAGATTTGATTTTGACGGATGTCTACAGATTTGTCTACAGGTTTTTAATGTGTGGGTGTATTTCCTGTCCTAGGTCCAAGTGTGTACAGTTTTGTTCACAAGCCAGACCTGCTCCACAACTGTAAGAGAGACGTTTTGTTGTGCAGACGGAAAGCTGGCTCTTCCTCCGACTGGACGAGAGTGAGACCACTTCCTGCCCAGTCTACGTTCTACGGACGTTTTGTTCTTTGTCGAGGTAAGACGACATGAAAGAGATGCTGTTTGTGGTATCCAAGCACTGCTAATGATTGCTGCACAAGTTATTTAACAAAACAACTCTGTTCCTTTCATCATTTTTTTTTTGCTCTTCCATCCTTAATAATAACCGGTAAAAACTTTGAGAATTAAATGCTAAAAGCTTGGTTTGCTTGTTCAGACATAAAATCTGTCAGCTATTTATGCTGCTTGCTTTAAACGCACTGTGGACATGTTTATTAAACATGACTGTGTTCAGGTCCAGCTCAAGGTCATGTGAAGCTGGAACCTGCAGAAAGAAACACTTACTGCCCACTATTTGCTAGCAGTAGCTGCTTTTCCGTACACAAAACTTTATTGATGTTCCTCTTACCACAATTTTGGTGTTTCCATTAAATAAAAAGAAAATAAAAGTCGCTTGCTCGTGTATAAATTTGTTACCGTGATAAATGATTAAAAAGATAATCTGTGACGTGATCCTCCTACC
Source organism: Micropoecilia bifurca (assembly GCA_903067075.1). Classification (NCBI taxonomy): domain Eukaryota; kingdom Metazoa; phylum Chordata; class Actinopteri; order Cyprinodontiformes; family Poeciliidae; genus Micropoecilia; species Micropoecilia bifurca. The sequence continues at coordinate 2,739 of CAEGAF010193980.1, read as the reverse complement.
ACTTCCTGTTGTCGTCTTCGTCTTTCCCACCAGCAGTAACATCCAGCGGTTCGTCACATGATGTGAAATAAATTCTTCCAATGCAACTTTGTGAAATACACAAATTTCAATATGGCGGAAAAACAGCAAAACCTTTTGGTCAGAAAAAAATTGCTTTTTTAAAATGGACAAGTTTCTACTAAGCAAATTTATTTTAATAATTCCAATTTGGGCATTTCTTGGTCATTGGAAACACAGCTTATTGTTCGGTTGTGGTGATATGAAAAAAATGTCTTAGATATATTTTGTGTTTTTGCTTGTTTTGTCACACATGATAAAAAAAAAATTAATATCGGAGAAAGTTATTGTGTGTAAATGCAACATACAGTTTGAAGTCACATCTCTTTCTCTTTCACGTCTCTTTCAGATTGAAGTTCAGACTTTGACTAGACCTTTCCAAAACCTCAATTTAATGTTTAAACAGTTAGTGTTTTAACTTTTCTGCTTGGTCTGTATAACTTTTTTTCCCCCTTTTTTTTAATAAATGAAACCACGACTTAAAAACTATTTTTTAAAATATTTAATCAGGCTAACGTCACCTGATAGTTCTATTTCTTTGAGCTGAAATGTTTATTCCCAAAAACGCAGAAGAATGTTGTTTTTTTTTGTTTGTTTTGTATTAAGAGCTGCTGAAATCTGGGGATACAGGTGTGTGCAAGTATGGAGAAAAATGCACTTTTGCCTACAACCAGCTGGAGATCGACGTTTGGACAGAGGAAAGAAAGGGACGGCTGGACAGGTACTCTCTGCTCGGATCATCGGCGCCCCAACTGGACCCGGTGAGCAGCGTCATCGACCTCCTGCAGGAACACAAGGGAATGTTTATCTTTCTCTGCCAGGTTAGTGTGCGGCGCGCACACAGTCATATCTGAAGGTTTAAAACTGAAGACGTGAGGGTTGACTTTTAGTATTTTCTGTCATTTCTTCTCAGGAATGCTACGACAGTAAACCTAGGATCATCAGTAAGCGCTCCGTTGTCAGTCAAGCCATTTGCTCCAACTTGGAAGCTTGTCACAACTTTGACTCCAACAAGTGAGTCGGCACCAACCCCGAGCCCTCGAAGCTTCTTTCGTCTGTTCCAGGTTCACACGGCCTCCAACGTCTCCCCTCTGTCTCCTCCCAGGTGCTTGGCCTTTGTGGTGAGGACCCACAACATCAACTACAGCAAAGTCCGTCCTTTCAGCGTGGTGTACCACTTGGATTTGTGCCGACAGGCCATCCGATACGGCTGCCAGCGGGAGGACAACTGTGTGTTTGCTCACTCCATCATAGAGCTGAAAACATGGAAAGTTCAGCGTCACACAGGTGTGGCCCAGTCACACTAACAGACGTGCTGGTTGAACTGTGTCACACAGGTTGTTTGATCCAGGACGTTCTGTTGTCAGAAGAGTAAAATTTTAAGGTGCATTCAGCCCAGGCTAAAATGTCCCATATCCTATTTGTCCGTACCTGTAATATAATCTTTGCAATACATTGCAAAAGATTTTTAAAGTGATATTTGCTTCAAAACTTCCTGCATTGTTCTAAAGACAGTTTTTATTCAAATGTGTGTTTATTTACAGGCATCAGCCTGGATGAGATTGTGAAAGTGTCCATGAGATTTTATGACAAGCAAGAACAAAACTCAAGAAAGGAGAAAGAAAAAAGGGTAAGAAAGGGTTCATGTGTTCATGAAATTAGTTTTCATCTTGTTTTCATTCAGTAGAAAAAGTTTTGACCCATTCCAAATTTATTTCACCTAAATATTAATGTGTTTGTCAAATAAATGTTGATATCTGAGATAACTTGAAGGAAAGCAAAGAGTGGTATTAAAGTGATGATTTCATTTATGGAGAGAAGAATCAACCAATCCGGTGCTTCGTTTCAAAGTAAACATCCTTTAAACCTGTCTATTAACCCTTGAAACCAACAACTGCATCTTGTTTTTACAGTAATTAGAAAAGCAGAAAGGTGTATAAAACCTTTCTGTGTGAGTCTTTTTCCAGCTTTTTGAGTTTTTTGAAAGATATAATTTTCTTATAAATGTAAGACAGTTATGTTTTATGTTTTGTAGTACTATTTCTGAATACAGGTGAAGTTTATTCCTGAACAACTCGCTGTTTGTAATATACTGTTCATTGACATCCAACTTTCCATGTTGAAATTCTGACTTATGTTTAGGTTTTCTGACTTTTCCTGGGTTAAATTACTTTTATACAAAAACTGAATGTACGATGTCATGAAATAACATTAACCTCCAATAATTTTCCTGTCTCCAGCTGTCTTCTGGTGGAGGTGGAGGCAAATTAAAAGGATCAAGCAATGCTGGAGCAACTCTTAACATGAAGATGAAGTTTGCATGTTCGCAGTGCTGGCGGGACGGCCTGATCAGCGAACCGGACAAAAGCCTCAAATACTGTACAGCTAAAGCCAGACATGCGTGAGGAAATACCACAGTCCACATATATTCAGTTGATTTATTTAATGTAGCTGGTCTAAAAACTCTTATTCAGGCAATAATCTTTGGGACCCAGCACACTGTAGACAGAGCCATGCCTTCTTTACAGCACATGTGTCAAACTCAAGGCACATTTTATGTGGCCCCCCAGCGTTCTATAGGCTCATGATTGACTTACAATATGTTTTGAGAACGAATTGACTACAAACTACATCTCCCATAATGCATTCCGATTGTTACCAGCCAACATTACTGCTTCTCGC